>JAJIYU010000234.1:0-80859 GCA_030144865.1 Tinospora cordifolia | reverse complement strand
ACAAACAAATAATGTACATATATATATATATATATATATATATATATATATATATATATATATATATATATATACGTAAAATATGTATCTTATTTATGACTGAGTAATGCAAGTATAATAAACAAATAATTCATGTATAATGCGTCTGAATAGCAGTATAATGTGAGAATAATTTCATAATAATGCGAGGATAAACGAATAATGTGCGCATATAATTTGTAAGATATATTGACTAACATAACAATTTTTATACGGGCATTATTTGAATTTTATCCCTACATTATACCATTTTTCGTTGGTGGTTATATATACAATTATTCACGCATTATTCGATCGTTGTCGCTAAATTTTTATACGGGCATTATTCGATCTTTATCCCTACATTATATAACATTTCACGGGTTATTTATACCATTATTCACCTATTATTCAATCGTTATTGATAGAATTTTATACACGTATTATTCAATGTTTATTCCTACATTATACCACCTTTCATGTGTTATATATACCATATATATCATTCACGCAATATTCGATAGATATTCCTACACTTTTATGCGTGCATTATTCTAGCATTATACCTACATTATACCACTATTCACGGGTATACCATTATTTATGCATTATTTTATCATTATTTGTACCACTTTATATGCATATTATTTGATCATTATGACTATATTATACCGTCATTCACGGTTTATACCATTATTTACGTATCATTCTATCATTATCTTTACCACTTTATACGCACATTATCTGATTATTATGCCTATATTATATCGCCATTCACGGGTTATACCATTATTCACGCGTTATATTATAACATAATCCGTTTACAACGGTCGAATAAACGTTGTTATAGATGGCTATCGACAACGTTCATGAATGAATGTTGTAATAACTTACTTTTTTTAATAACAGTCTATTAACGAATGTTGTAGAAAGTGTCATTCGACAACGAGCAACTACGATTGTTGTAATAACTTAAAACAACGTTCGTCTGCTTGTTGTAATGGCCTTTTCAACAACGCTCTCATAGTAAACGTTGTTGTACATCTTTTACAAAAGCGATTTGACAACAAACATTTTATGAATATTGTTGTATGCCTTCTTTTACAACGGTCATTGATGCTCGTTGTCGAATTGACATTGTTATATCATCAATTTCTTGTAGTGTATAACTTTTGTATATAGTTAGCATAAATCTCATAAAACTGATACATAGAGTGGATACAAAATGTGTAACTTCTGTATGCGATAGGATATATATGTATTAGTTGATGATATGTTGCATTTGTCAATAAAATTGTTTAGGAACCACATTATTGGTCTTATTTTTGAATAATGTCTGAATAACATGTGAATACAATGTGATATCTGTTCTGGTATAATATTAGTATAACTTACGAAGACAATGATAATAACTAGTCATCTTGTAAATCTAGGTTTAATGAACATAGTTTCTGGCATACCATATGTATACTAACGTTAAATCACTAAGGAAGAACTATTTGATCAAACCAACATTATAGTTTAAAAATAAGTTGAATAGAAACACGAGTAACTTGACTGGTTATTGTCATCATTTTCATAAGATGATCTTTTTTGTCATTGTAATAGAGTAACTTGACTGCAAATATACAAAATATTAATTGGTAAACTGTAAGTATACCTTGTTCACAACTTTCTGATTTTAGATTGGATGCAGATTCGTCAACAATCTTACATTTTTTTCATCTTCTTCGTCATTGTCACTGAGTAACTCGAACAGCAATAGAGGATAAGAAGAAGTGATTTAGGGCTCGAAGAGGGAAGAAGTTGATTCGAATATTTAGAAAACTAAAATGGAGTGTTTTTTGTGTAACTTATAAATGTATAGTTCGCTATTTTTGATATTATGTAACAATATACAACAGTATAAACACAATGTATTTGAAAAGTCACATACTTTTATATTATTAAGTTAAAAATGCAACATTTTTTATAATTTCCTCAATATATTGAGTGAGATAATTTATTTTTATACTAATATATACATTGTAATTTTAACTAGAACAAATAGAAGAAATACTAAAAATTATAAAAAATTTAAGGAGACAAAGAAAATTATCGAAGAGCATTTATAAGAAGAGATAATTTCTATAAAAAATTATTCCCTTTGCTGATAATTTTCATAAGATGCAAGACTCTTTTATATAACTTTTCTGTATTGGGGGGTTACATCAACTATAATGAACATAATTAAAAATATTTAAATACTTCTATTAACTTTATTTATAATACTTTTCTTTGAATGCCTTTTGTTCAAGAATACACTTCATTAAAACCTTGTTAGATAGATCCTAGTTAGAAAGTTTTAGAAGGAAAAATAGTATATATTCATGGAGTCTTATAATATTGTTAGGATTATCTCGTTTAAAAATCTTGCAAGAGAAATCTTGTGGGAAAAAATCATAGCAAAGGAAGAAAAAAGTACAATGAACTAATTAACAAGTCCTTTTAGATCTCCTCCTCTCATTGATGTGGGTAACATTTGTCATTTTGGTTGAGATATCCTTAAGCCGACGCTATCCAATGTTATGTACAAGCTTCTTAAATGTTATAGTTGGTAAGGCTTTTGTAAATAAATCAACACGATTCTCACTTGATCATATTTGCATGATGTCAATTTCACCATCCTTTTGAGTTTGTTTGTATAGACAATTTTTGGTATTGAACATAAACCACATGACAAAACCTCTTCTGAAAGGCTTTGGTTCAAGCGTCGAGACAGTTTTCAAAAATCCTCCCTAATATGGCTTCAGTGTCGGGAACCCTTCCCTAGGATGAAGGACCAACCGACCAGCACAATGTCCCAACAAACCCGCCTGCAAGCCGAGCTTGCCAAGATAGTATTAAGCCTCAACATACAACACCACATCACACACTTTCAGAGTAATCATAGGGAATGTAGAAGAAATTTAAAGACACGAAAACCAATGAGAACTTGATACTTATCCAAAACGGGTCATTATAACATGTGTAGCAACAGGAGTGACTATCCCTTATATACAAGTTTTCCTCACTCCTATACATAGTTCTATCTCTCAAAACACGAAACAAAAAGAAATATGCAGAAAACCTACCAATAAGAGTAAGAGAGTGTAGCTCTACGCGATAACTACTCCTTTGCCCTTATCAGCTGCTGAAGAACCTGAAAAGTTAGAGTAGTGAACCTAATTGTCCACAGCGGCTCAGTGAATAATGCAGTCTAATTCAAACTTAGAACGAGTATTCTATAATTAAAACATGTGCCATGAATGCATGAGTAATAGCATATGCAAGTGAATGAGACAGTAAACACAATTCAAACTCATAATGCAATCGTGTACCTTCATTAAAAAATAGTTAAATAATGAAAAGCATTTGCCGAGGCTCACAAGCTCTCCGATGCAATTAAAAATCACTCGAGTGGGTTGCAGACAGTTAGGCGCATCATGTCGACTTCGATTAGGTCTTATTGCCATTGCCATAACCGTAACGACCAAACAGGACTTATTGTCGTTGCCTTATAGTAACGACCCGATTAGGTTTTATTGTTGTTGCCATCATCATAGGCACACAAAACCCCCCAGCGAGCACTCTGTGCTAGGCGGTCACCTTTCGGGGTCTTGTGAGAGACTGGCACAACTCACCCTAACCCTATACTCTCGAACCTCGAGACTCGGTGCACTTTTCATTTAAAACCCATTTAAAAGAATGCAAATTTATCACAATATGTAATCCATTTTTCATAATGCATAGAATAACAAGCTCTAAGAAATGAGTTAGAAAACACTACTCACAAGGATGTTTTACTATCGGCGCTCCTCTCGCGACCGGTCGCCTCCCACTAGCACTAGGTCCTCTGAAATCGACGCAACTTCTTAATATTAATATGAGACTTGGCTCACTCTAATTCTATATCATTGGTTAATCAATTACTTGACCTAGTCAAGAATAGTCCCCTATGTTCGTTCACCTTGTCTTGGTCACTAAGTCCATTTGATTGACCTCGGTCAATCTTGGTCAACCCTAGTCAACTCATCGTTTGTTGACCTAGCTGGTCAACAGAGTCACACAGGGTCAATTCTAGTCTTCATGGAGTCAATTGGGCCAAAAGGGGTCAATCATTTTCAATTTCCATTACTTAGGCACAAACCTTAGCCTATGACCTTATTTGCGCAACCATTTTTTTTATTTTTCTGCGGGCAATCCGTTCATCGGATTTGCTCCAAACTTTGCAAAACTGTTCTAGTCAACAGAGTCACACAGGGTCAATTCTAGTCTTCATGGAGTCAATTGGGCCAAAAGGGGTCAATCATTTTCAATTCCCATTACTTAGGCACAAACCTTAGCCTATGACCCTATTTGCGCAACCATTTTTTTTATTTTTCTGTGGGCAATCCGTTCATCGAATTTGCGCCAAACTTTGCAGAACTGTTCTAGTCTTCCTTATGTTTGTCCAAAAATTTAAATTACAATGTTTGGACCTCATTTACTAAGGTTTCTAACCATGATAACAGAAACTGCACAGATCTCGTATCCCCTGTGACAGGCAGTGACTGTTTGCCTTAGTTGACCTAGCTACACACATCAGAATGTCTTCAGATTTTGTAGGAAACGCCTAGACATATCTAAGGGTTTCTCCACCAAATTGCAGCTAAATCTATCATGGTTTGTCCAGTCAATTTTATCTCAGAAATAACGGCCAGATTGCTGAAAATTTCTGGGTTTAAAGATTCCACTATCTTATAGTGTTCTTTTCCCTCATTCAATCACCATTCTATGGGTTGTTTCTTGTGTTCATTTATAGTTTACAGGTCATAACACATCTACTAATCACAACCACTTAGAATCAATAGCATGCAACATCAAAAACATGTCTATTATTCCCTCAATATTCTGCTATATTATAAGGAACACAAGGAATTTGCTCTAGCACCCTACAATCGTGGCATATTTACATGTACAACAAGACACGTCCACAAGAGTTCAAGTGTAACACCCCATCTCCCAAGTCCCATCTTCCACGTCATCTGACGGTTCAACTTTCTTTGATCAAAATTCTTGGGATGCCTAGGAGATGGGCCCGTGCTACATTTTCTTCTTCTTAGACCCCAAATGCAATAGGGTTCCTGTGTACATTAGTCTATATACAAAATGACATCATGGTAAATAAAATTCTTCATTTATTCATTCGACAAATTCCGAGTACAATAAACCATTACAGTGAAAAATAAATTTAAAACTGGAAATACATGATTTTACTTAGGCCGATGTGCCCTACATTGAAATAAATAAAAAACTTTCAGTGGATAAATCTCCTCGCAAGCTGATTAATTGCTTGTTGTGAAAAATAAGGGGGTGAGTTAAAAAACCAGTAAATCATTCCATCTATTTAATCCATTATTCCAACCAGACAATGTAAGTAGATCAAACACTTTCAGAGATTAATTCGATTCAACCAATATATTAATTCAGTCGTAATTTAGACCGAACGAGAATACCCTCTGTGTTCCAGATCTAGGGAGAGAGATCAATTCTGAAACTTAAACCCATTTCCAGTGGGATCATTTTTGAAACTCATTCCATGCTGGTGTCAGGATTGACAGCCAGTTCTAATTCTACATGGAACACAGAAAGTCCCCCGTACTAGTACGTGGTTGAAATCTCATTTAATCTGACTTTTGTGTGCAAGAAAATAGTAGATAAATATTTCAACAGAAATTGAACATACCACAGTATAACATGATAAATCAACAAAAACACTGATGTTCGATTTCTGATGTAGAAGATCGTACGAGACGCAACTACAGAAAATACTCTCTCAAACAGGAAAACGACTTTCGATTTCTAATGTAAAAGATCGTACAAGACGCAACTATAGAGCATACTCTCTTGGTCATGCAACATGATGATTGAAAGAAATAAATGCAAAGAACAAAAATAAAAACATAAAGAATCAAACTAACCAAATAAACAAGCATCATCTAAGTCAAAATAATAAATTAAAAGAAAGGAAAGAAACTCACCTCGAGATCGCTTCCTAAATTATTTACAACACTTCGTGGCACCTACTTCGCGAACTATTTAGAATAGCTCAAGCAAAGAAGAACTTAGAACTAAGGTTGCCAAGAAGGAGGCAAAGAGAAAAAACAAGAGGAATTTTCAACTCTTGTCTTTGGGATAAATGAAATAGGTGGAGTAGGGGGGTTTACATAGGGCCCTCCTCCAAATAGTGTTTCTATCTTTCCAATGTGGGATTATTCCTTCCCACACGTGCCCACTTTAGCATCTCAACATATGGAATGTTTCATTCATGAATGCTTTTCCTTTACACATTACTTCTCTATTTATATTACCATCATACTAAACGAAATATTATTTTCATGAGTACATCTAATTAATACTTTATACACATACTTTTCTATATTTATATCGTACTAAAAATACTATTTTCTTATTCAAATAGAGAAGCATATATTTACCCAACAATTCTTTATGTCTAATATTAATCATCGTATGTTCCTTTATACTTCTATGCTAACTAATTAATTGCATAACAATGACAAGTATACATATATGTATTTTAAACTCAAATTTTGGTTATTATGTCACTAAAATTTCAGGTATTACAACTATTACGTAATTAAAATTTCAGGTATTACAACCTACCCTCCTTAAAATAAATTTCGTCCTCGAAATTTGTACTTATCTAGATCAATGTTGTTTGAAAAATAGTTGTAAGGTCAGTTCCCGAGTGAAGTTCAACTTTGAACTCTTCGTCTCTAGTTGGTGGTAGTCCATAGTGTATTTTTTTTATAAAATAGGAGTATGAACATGGCATCCTAGTGTCAACAGGAACAATGTAGCTGATAAAACAATAGCACCAATAGTAATGTTATCAATTTTGCCGATAAAACAATGCCTTTAACCGTGACATCAACAATTACGTCGTTAAAACAGTATCTTTGTCTATAACGCCGACAATTATGCCGATAAAACAGTACCTCTGATAGTGACGCCTAATAATTATGCCGACAATTATGCCGTTAAAACAATGTTTTTGTCTGTAACGCCGACAATTTTGCCTATAAAACAGTGCCTCTGACAGTGACGCCTAATAATTCTGCTGATAAAACAGTGCCATTGACCATAACGCTGATAATTATGCCGTTAAAACAGTGTTTTTGTCTATAACGCCGACAAAACAGTGCCTCTAACAGTGACACCTAATAATTATGCCGATAAAACAGTAGTAGTGTCGTTATAATAGTATTGTCCCTTCTCCTATAAATTCTTGGCCCATTCGCACCTTTCACCATTTTGATCATCTCTTTTATTTTGCTCTGAGAAAATGTTCTTCTTCCTTTTTATCTCAGTTATGGTTTCCTCGTTGTCTGGTAATTCTTCCATTCCTCCGGTGTGTTCTACCACTATGCTAGTGCTGAAACCGCAAAGGTTCAAAACGCTGGCTCGTAAATTTGTTCGTCCACCACCGTTGAAACTCGACTCGAATTCTTCTGATGATGATCTTTCCTTGCCTTCTCAGTCTGGTAATTCTTCCCTTCCTCCGGTGCATTTTGGTACGATGTTGGTGCCGAAACCACCGAAGTTCAAAACGTTGGCTCATAAGTTCGTTTGTCCACCACCGGTGAGACTCGACTCGGATTCTTCAAATGATGAACTTCCACTTGCGAATGCCCCAGCACAAATGTTTGAATCGCCTCCTAAAGGTAAGGATCCTTTATTCACTCGATCTACTCTTTTTGATTAGTCTATGTTTCTCTAGCAGAATCGAAGGTTCCAGTCTCTAACCTGATGTGCTTAGAAATACTTCCTCTTCCTTCAAGTTCAAAAAAACTTAGAGAAATTTCTAAGATATATGAGATTCAAGAAACTAGTGAGTCTTCTCAAGTAAACCTTTCTCCAATCCAATCTACAATGACTACAACTCAAGCTAGTGGCCTTAGTGATCAAGAGGTCATTAGAGGGTGCGGTAGAAGGAGAGTTAGAAGGTTTATTGGTGTGAGAATGCTATCTTCGGGAAGATACACTGCAGAGATTAATTTAACAAAAGGAAGATGCTGGCTTTGAACTTTTGATACTGATATTGAAGTTGTTCTTGCTTATGACAAAGCTATTATCTCCATGAAAGGCCTTCAAGCTAGAACCAATTTTGTCTACTGTCCAAGCTCTGTTTTTCCCTTTCTTTCTTCACTTCCTAGCAATGATGCCAGTAGCAACCCTTCAAATGCTACTACTGTTAGTAGTACTAGTACTTTGTTGTCACCTGTTCAATTTGTTTTTGATATGTGTGTTGATGTTTCCCCAAATAGGTCTCCTACCTATGCCAGCATAAACATCAATAACTTCTTTTTCCCCAATGATTTAAGATTTGGGCACTTGGAGAGCATAGTTTCTGCTAGTTGCTTGAGGTCATCTTCCAACCCAAATCCCGTTCATTTTGATCCTTCTGCTACTACCACTAAGCCTGGTCACCCTAGCAATATTCTTGCATCTGATTTTAATGCTTCAACTAACGCTAGGTCTTTACCAAATTTGATGTCAAGTAATGTAGGGTTTTCATCCAAGTGTATGGAAGAGTTGGATCATGGATGGGCTAGTGGGCGATCTTTGTTATCGGCATCTTCACTATCATCGTGCGATATTTATATTGTCGATGAAGCAGGAAATTGATGCATGGAAGACCTCTTTCCCGTTAGTCAAGATCTTGGTTTTGGAGACTACTCGTCTTATCAGTGACAACAATCCTCTTTAAAGAAGAAGAAGAAGAAGAAGGCGAAGAAGAAAAAGAAGAAGAAGAAGACGAAGAAGAAGAAGAAGGAGAATGAGAAGGAGAAGAAGTTCTCCTTTGGCTTGTTTTTTTGTTTTCTTTTTTTGTATTTTTTTTTTGTTTTTTTATCTCTGTGTAATCTTTCTCAAAAAAAATATCAACACGAGGGGTCGAATGTTTTTTTTCAGTATTATTATTATTATTATTATCGCTTTTATTGCTAGAAATGAGGATAAAACATAGTAATTAAACTACAATAACCTAGACTATTCAATCCCATCAAGATCTTGGGCAGGGCAATCTGAGGCACATGATCATCAATGTTGGGTTGACGGAATTGTCCAACTTCATACCTATCTGGAGTAATTAATAAAGTAAATTGCCCAAGGTTTCCATATTAGTCTAGCTTCGTAATTTTTTTTTCGGTAGGGACTGTATATCTCAGAAAGGTCATATTTACGTGGGTTGGAATGATTTCATTATCTAAAATGAGGAACAATTTCTTCCCCAAAGGATCAGTCCAATAATACCACTTACTAGTAAATAATGCAATACATCTTTGTGAGTCTTCACTAGTCATAAAATGATCATCAAAGTGACCATCTCCTTTTTTTTTCAAAAATGTCGAATTACTTGCGTTTAAAGTTTGAACCCTTTCGAGACATAAAATGTTTTTTTTTTCATACTTGAGAAAATGACTGTCCTTTCTTTAGTTAACTATCGTGTCTGTTTTATCAGGTTTCTGTTCCTTCCGTGCTAATGTGACGCTACATTTACGTTTCTAAGTTTTCGATTTATTTTGTAGCCTATTAGTTTATGCTTCTAAGTTTTGTTTTGAGGATTTTCAAAATCCTCTAATGTCATTGGGTACAAGATTTGGTTTCAAAACAAATAAGCAATAAAGCATGCATATCACACAATCATACAATCAAGCTAGCACAACAAGGTTCCAAGCTTCCACCTAAGCTTTCAGGTTCAAGTATCTCATACCACTCTACCCCTTCTACTTAGGTTTTTACCCATCTTCCACGTCATCTGACGGTTCAATTCTCTTTGATCAACAATCTTGGGATGCCTAGGAGACGGGCCCGTGCTACATTTTCTTCTTCTTAGACCCCAAATCCAATAGGGTTCTTGTGTACATTAGTCTATGTACAAAATGACTTCAAAGTAAAGAAGATTCTTCATTTGTTCATTCAACAATTCCAACTACAATATTCCATTACAATGAAAAATAAATTTAAAGCCGAAAATACATGATTCCACTTGGACCGATGTGCCCTACAATAAAATAAATAAAACTTTCTATGAAAAAATCTCCTCGTAGGCTGATTAATTTACTGTTGTGAAAAATAAGGGGGTGAGCTACATAGCCCAATAAATCATTCCATCTATTTAATCAATTATTCCAACCAGACAATGCAAGCAGATCAAACACTTTCAGAGATTAATTCGATTCAACCAATATATTAATTCAGTCATAATTTAGACCGAACGGGAATACCCTCTGTGCTTCAAATCTAGGGAGAGAGATCAATTCTAAAACTCAAACCCATTTTCAGTGGGATCATTTTTTAAACCCGTTCCATGCTGGTGTCAGGATTGACAACCAGTTCCAATTCTACATGGAACAAAGAAAGTCCCCCGTACCGGTACGTGGTTGAAATCTCATTTAATCTAACTTTTGTGTGCAAGAACATGGTAGATAAATATTTCAACACAAATTGAACATACCACAGTATAACATGATAAATTAACAAAAACACAAATGTTCAATTTCTGATGTAGAAGATCGTACGAGACGCAACTACAGAGCATACTCTCTCAAATAGAAAAACGACTTTCGATTTTTGATGTAGAAGATTGTATAAGACGCAACTACAGAGCATACTCTCTTGGTCATGCAATATGATGATTGAAAGAAATAAATCAAAAGAACAAAAAGAAAAAAAGAAAAGAATCAAACTAACCAAACAAATAAGCATCATCTAAGTCAAAACAATAAATTAAAAGAAAAGAAAGAAACTCACATCGAGATCGCTTCCTAAATTATTTACAGCACTTCGTGGCTACTACTTCGTGAACTATTTAGAATAGCTCAAGCAAAGAATAACTTAGAACTAAGGTTGCCAAGAAGGAGGCAAAGAGAGAAAGCAAGAGAAATTTTCAACTCTTATCTTTGGGATGAATGAAATGGGTGGAGTAGGGGGTTTATATAGGGCCCTCCTCTAAATAGTGTCTCTATCTTTCCAATGTGGGATTATTCCTTCCCACACGTGCCCACTTTAACATCTCAACATATGGGATGTTTCATTCATAAATGTTTTTCTTTTACACATTACTTCTCTATGTATATTACCATCATACTAAACAAAATATTATTTTCATGAGTGTATCTAATTAATACTTTATACACATACTTTTCTATATTTATATCCTACTAAAAATATTATTTTCTTATTCAAATAGAGAAACATATATATACCCAATAATTCTTTATGTCTAATATTAATCATCGTATATTACTTTATACTTCTATGCTAACTAATTAATTGCATAACAATGACAAATATACATATATGTATTTATATATAAATATATACGTATATGTGTTTTAAACTCAAATTTCGATTATTATGTCACTAAAATTTCAAGTATTACAACTATTACGTCATTAAAATTTCAAGTATTGCATCAAGGTCAAGGCTTTATACCTTTATGGAACCTCCACTATGGGGTCTACAATGTCTCTGATTCCAGCTCGAAAAGGTGCCTTTAGGTGTCCCGAATATAGCTCTTTTTCTAGTCTCAAACTGTTTCTGTCGGCACTGTTGCAACAGTATGTCTAACAGTTAGCGATAGTGACTTATAAAACACATTAAACGTTCCAATTTCAGGTTGCCACCACTTGGACACTTGAATACTCATGATAAGGAGTAGAATGATGAATTTTTACCTCAGGGACGTGCCTAGAGTTGTTCAAGAGTGAGCTTTCCCAAGGTTGCTCCAACTATCTCTGTTACACAATTGTGATAGTGAGTAAGTAATCAATTTCAAGGGTCCTAAAATCATGTACAAGGCCCTATTTTTCATTCTCTAACTCTTGGAGATCAAAGTACATACAAAAATAAGGGGAGTGAAACATTTTACCTTCAAAAAGGAACTGGAAATGGCCAAGGTCCAAGGCTTCAAAAATGGTTTCAGCACACACTATCTAATTTTTCTGGTTTAAGCAGTATGGACAGCCCTCTTCTTGATGATTTCTGCTTCAGACGGCTCCAAGATTGGGCAAACTACTTTTGGGACTTTGTAGGCGGTTGTACAAGCTTCAAATCAAGTTATATTTTGTAGGATTTGGTTGAGAATTGAAGAAGATCTCAGCTAGGAAAGTTTGCTACAGAATATAGAATTTTTAGGTTTGAGCACAAAGAATGTTTTTTTGTTGCATGGGGTGCTTGCTTGGCAAAGGTGTGGATGACATGTGACTTCCAGGTGGCACATAACATCACATGCTGAATGCCCAGTTGGCAGCCTGGATTGGCCACAATGGAGACAATGAAGTGAAGGCCAAAACCATGGATCATAAACCATGTGTTCCCATGGTTTTTGTGCTAAAAAATGGCCAAAATGCTGAAAATTCGTCAAAAATTTCGAAAAAATTGCACAAGAGGACAAAAGAAACCAAGGGCCGCTAATTTGGGCGCATGGGCCGGTCCAAGCGGACGGGCCAGTCCAAGTGGACGGGCCGGCCCATGTGCCTGGGCTGGTTCGGGCCACGGGCCCGTCTGGCTCAGGCCTAGGGCCCGAGCCAGTTTCGACCCGCATGGGCCGGATGGTCCATGCGACCGATCTGCATTTTTTATTTTATTTTATTTTATTTTATTTGTTTATCTTATATTATATATATATATATATATGTGTGTGTGTGTGTGTGTGTGTGTGTGTGTGTGTGTGTGTATGTATTTATACTCCGAATTTCACATTTTTTTCTAATTTATTAAAATTTGTCTAATTCATCATTTTTCATCCAAATGCCAATATTATACACTATTTCATCATTTCTCCAAAAATTGCATAATTTTCCCAAATATCATATTTTTCTTCCAAAAACTCCATTTATCATTTTAAAAATCTGATAATTGCTCCAAAAATTTATAAATTAATCCCATAATTTATTTTCCTCAAGAAAGCTCTTTTTCCTAATATTTTCATGTGTTTTCTCCTTCAAATTGTACTTTTTTCAAATTATTTCTATTTTCCTTAATAATTAATCCAAAATTGAGAAAATTTGAGAAAAATTTGTATTAAAATTTCAGAAAATACATGAAGTACATGAATGTTGGATCCGTCAATCCGATTTTAAAAATGTAAGTCGTCACAGTCTCCCCTCCTTAAAATGAATTTCGTCCTCAAAATTCTCCGATGTAGTAAAGGTCAAGAGGCAACTCCTATAATCTCTGGGAAATGGCTCGTCATATAATCTTCTCGTTCCCAAGTGTCCTGCTCAGCGCCGTGGAACTACAAACGTACTCGTACCATCGGTATTTCCTTGTCGTGCAGTTTCCTCACGGCTCGATCAACAATGGCTACTAGAGCCTCATCATACATACAATCTTCTCGCAAGTCAACATGTCTCCAATTAATCACGTACGAGGGATCAGGGTGGTACTTCCTCAACATCGATACATATAACACATTATGTACCCCCGATAACTAAGGTGGCAATGCCAATCGGTATGCCACAGGACCTACAAGCTCAAGGATCTCGAAAGGTCCAATATACTTCGGTGCAAGTTTACCTGAAATGTCAAATCGAGTCTGCCCCTTCCTAGGGGAAACTTGTAGGACAACATGATCATCGACCACAAACTCTAGGACTTTCCTTCGGTTATCTGCATAACTCTTCTACCGGTCTTGAGCTGCCTTCATGTTCTGACGGATCTGTTGAATCTTCTCATTTTGCTCTTGCACAAAGGTAGAGCCCAAAACTGCTGTATCACCAACCTCAGCCCAACAAGCTGGCGATCGGCAATGGCGGCCATATAATGCCTCAAAAGGTGTCATGCCGATGTTCTCCTGTTAGCTGTTATTATATGCAAACTCACACAGGGGCAAGTGATCCTCCCAGCTACCACCAAAATCGACAAGGCATGCCCTCAACATGTCCTCAAGTACCTGAATAACTCTCTCAGACTGACCATCAGTCTATGGATGGAAGGTTGTTCTCAGGCTTACACTAGTCCCTAACTGATTCTGCAAGCTCTACCAAAAATGGGACGTGAACCGAACATCTCTATCTGACACAATGGACACTGATACCCCGTGTAATCTCACATCTCGCGGATATACAGTCGACTCAGCCTCTCCATCGAATCTCTACGATGCATTGGGAAGAAATGAACCGACTTAGTAAGTCTGTCCACAATGACCCATACCACATCATGTCTACGCTGAATCTGGGGTAGTCCCGTCACAAAGTCCATGATAATGTGCTCCCATTTCTACTCGGGAATAGGCAAGGGATGTAATAAACCATCGGGTCTCTAGTGCTCAGCCTTAACCTGCTGGCACGTATCACATCTCTGCACAAAGGCTGCAATATCCCATTTCATCCCCGGCCTCCAATAAGTACATTGAACATCCTGATACATCTAATTGGCGCCTGGATGGACGATATATCTCGAGTTGTGCAGCTCTGCTAGCACTCCCTGTCTCAGGCGAGGGTCATCTAGTACCCACAATCGTCCCCTAAACCTCAGGGCACCATTAGTATCAATCGACCACTCCATACAAGAAGTGTCGTCTGCTCGCTCCCGGTACATCATAAAGTCAACATCATGAAGTTAAACCTCCATAATCTCAGTAAGCAACACTAGCTAGGCTCTAATCTGTGCACTGACTCTAGTCTCGGTCGAAGTCTCATGAATACTCATCACTGTCACATAATCAATCATCCTCCACTCCTGAGACATATGCCTAGCCACACAAGTAGTGTCAACCTGTACTCTACTAAGCGCATCAGCCATCGCATTAGCTTTCCTGGGATGGTACTCTATGGTAAAGTCATAATCCTTAAGCAGTTCCATCCATCTCCTCTGCCTCATATTAAGGTATTTCTGTGAAAATAGGTACTTGAGGTTCTTATGATCAGAATAAAGTGTGAAATGCTCACCATACAGATAGTGTCGCCAAATCTTGAGCGCAAACACTACTGCCACCAGCTTTAAGTTATGCACAGGGTAGTTCCTCTCATGAACTTTCAGTTGTCGTGAGGCAAAAGCGACAACTCCATTACCCTTCATTAAAACACACCCAAGGCCTATACCACATGCATCTGTATAGATCGTCAACTCACGGCCTGGTTTTGGTAACACAAGAACTAGGGCAAAGGTCAAATGACGCTTTAACTCAAGAAAGGCTTCCTCACACTTATCTGTCTACACAAATGGCATGTTCTTCTGGGTAAGCTTCGTCATGGGAGCAGCAAACCTCGAGAAGTTTTACACAAATCTGCGATAATAGCTTGCCAAACTCAAAAAGCTACGGATCTCTGTCACAGTGGTAGTTCTTGACCAACCTATAATAGCCTCAACCTTAGCTGGATCAACTGAAATGCCCCTGCCCCTATTACGTGGCCCAAAAATCGGACTTCTGTCAACCAGAACTCACACTTGCTAAACTTGGCGTACAACCGATGATCTCTAAGAGTCTGCAGTGTGATCCTCAAGTGCTCAACGTGTTACTCCCTAGTCCTCGAGTAAATGAGGATGTCATCGATAAAGATGATGACGAATGAGTCTAAGTAGGGACGAAACACTCTCTGCATCAAGTCCATGAACATCGCTGGGGCATTTGTCACACCAAACGACATAACTAAGAACTCGTAGTGCCCATAACGAGTCCGAAAGGCCTTCTTCGGTACATCCTCTTCCCTGACTCTCAGCTGATGGTACCCAGATCTCAGATCGATCTTTGAAAAATACAGTGGCATCTCAGAGTTGGTCAAATAAGTCATCAATACGAGGGAGAGGGTACTTGTTCTTCACTGTCACCTTATTCAACTGCCTGTAGTCAATACACAAGCGAAGGTTCCCATCCTTTTTCTTCACAAACAATACTGGAGCACCCCAAGGTGACATACTAGGGGTAACAAAAACCTTACTCATCAACTCTTCAAGTTGGACCTTTAGTTCCTGCAATTCCTTAGGCGCCATCTGATAAGGAGGGATCGATATGGGCTATGTCCCCAGAATGATCTCAATGATAAAATCAATCTCCCGTTTGGGAGGCAAACTAGTCAAGTCATCGGGAAACACATAAGGAAAATGTCTAACAATAGGAATCTCATCTATGCTCTACTGTGAAGGTCCCTCATCAGTGGCGATCATACTAGCCAATGTATCTATGTCAAACTTGCTATCCTACCCAGGGTCTTCGGTCTATCGGAAGCACTACCCTGAAAGGTCACAATAGGCTGCCCTGGAATCTGAAATATTACTCTCTTGGCGAAGCAGTTGACATAAGCATGATAAGCTGCCAGCCAGTCCATCCCGAGTATTGCGTCGAACTCCAAGAATTCTAGCACTCTAAAGTCTACAAGAGTCTCGAACTCGTCAAACTTCAACGTGCAGCCCTCACAAATCAAATTAGGGTAGATCTGTTCCCCGGCTGCAGTGCTCAAAATAAGCCATGTAGATACTCTAAAAGGTCTAAGTCCCAATCTATCTATGGCATGCCCAGAAATAAAAGACAATGTAGATCTAGCATCAATCAACACATAGATAGATGTATCAAGTAGGAATATGTTACCCTCTACTAGAGTCTTCGTCGCCTCGAAATCTGGGTAGGTGATGGCCTGTGCAGTATCTCGAGTGCTGGTGGTGGGTGCATTGGAAGCTGGGACAGGTATAGGGCAATGATATCTCTTGTGGCCTGGCTGACCACACTGGTAACATATCAGCAGTCGTCTCTGCTCGGTCTGGCCTAGGCCCTGGCCTTTGTCCCCTTGAATCCTTGCCTCTACCTCTGCCTCGACCTCCATGTCGGCCTCCCTAATGGGTTGGTGGTTCTCCCACCGGCTAATATGCCTGTACTGGGGTGGCTACGAGTGTCACTGCGGTAGTAGGCTGAGTATGTACTCCTCCAAATTGTCTCTCCCTATACTTCCTCTTCCTATGAAACTTGCGTCTTCAGGACCCACCACGATGGCCTCCCTGTACCTGCAACTGGGGCTGCGTCTGGAAGGATGCACTCTGCACCATATGGGTGGTCGGACGCTGATCCTTACCAACTGTAGTGCACGCCTTTGTATGATCTCAAGTGTAGCCTCACTGTATGCTGACGTAGCCTGTCTGATCCTGGCCCTCAACCCACGATGGAAGAATCTAGCTCTCTCCCTCGAGTTACTTCTTAGCTCAGGTGCATAGGCCTCTAGTTTGAAAAATCTATGGGTGTATTCCCTAACTGACATATCTCCCTACTGTAAAGTCAGGAACTCCACCTTCCTATGCTCTCGCTCTACTATAAGGACGTAGGCACTCAAGAATAGCTCTCGAAATCGGGCCCATGTAGAAATCTGTCCCTCTATAGATTGAGTGGCCCTCCACCAAACCGCGGCTTCATCCTCGAGCATGTTTATCGCGAACAACACTTGGTTCTCCTTTGATAGCTTCAATGTCCTAGCATTCTTCTCAATATTGAGAAGCCAGTTCTCCGCCGCATCTAGACTCAAACCCCTGTGGAACTCCTTGGGCCTCAGATCCAAGAATCTCTTCAAGACGCAATCACGAGTGGAGTCATCACCCTACCTCATTAGGGCTACCTCTGCCTCGGTTGCAACCCTCTCCTCCTCCCTGATCTCAGGTATAACTGGCGCGGGAGGCGCTGCTGGCTCAGCCCTCTGCCTCTCAGCCTCAATCCTATCAAGCCTCTTGCGCAGTAAGGCCACCTGGGTGTGTCCAGCCTCATTAGACGCTCTGATCAAGGTCTCTAGTCTCTGTATAGCGTCCTGTCCAAACTAAACTAGAGGTGGCGGGGTTGCCGACTCTAGGGTCCTGCGTGGTCTCCCACATCGACGAGGCATCGTGGTCTGCATAAAAATGTTTAACTTTCATTAGTTCCAAATGAGTAGACCATGACTTCATACATTAAGGCTACTATTTTTAAGGAATCACCTAACCCACAAGGTTTAAAGTCTCAATCTTAAAATTCACTAACACCCTATGACAGTCTGATTCCCCTCGTGATATGGTCACTCTCACTTGGTTCCTCCTTCTGCCACTCAGGAGTTAAAAAGTTTTGTCCATACTTCCGTGTTGCTACTCTAAGTCTTTTCTAAGGGTCTTTTCTTTTTTTGTACTTCTGCGATTACTCTGAGACTCTCCTAAGACAATAGCACTTGTTATTCCTTAATTGGGAAAAACCTGGCTCTGATACCAACGCTGTCGGGACCCCTTCCCTAGGATAAAGGACAAACCGACCGGCACAGTGTCCCAACAAACCCGCCCGCAAGCCGAGCTTTCCAAGACATTGTTAGGCCTCAACATACAACACCAAATCACACACTTTCAGAATAATCATAGGGAATGTAGAAGAAATTTAAAGACACAAACACCAATGAAAACTTGATACTTATCCAAAACGGGTCACTATAACATGTGTAGTAACATGGTTCTATTTATCAAAACACGAAACAAAAAGAAATAAGCAGAAAACCTACCAATAAGAGTAAGAGAGTGTAGCCCTACGTGATATCTACTCCCTTGCCCTTATCCGCTGCTGAAGAACCTAAAAAGTTAGAGTAGTGAGCCTAATTTTCTATGGCGGCTCAGTAAGTAATGCAGTCTAATTCAAACTTAGAACAAGTATTGTACAATTAAAACATATGCCATGAATGCATGAGCAATAACATATGCAAGTGAATGCGACAGTAAACACAATTCAAAATCATAATGCAGTCGTGCACCTTAATTCAAAAACAGTTAAATAATAAAAAATATTCGCGGAGGCTCGCAAGCTCTCCGAGGCGATTAAAAATCACTCGAGCGGGTTGCAGACAGTTAGGTGCATCGTGTCGACTTCGATTAGGTCTTATTGTTGTTGTCGTCATCGCAGGCGCACAAAACCCCTTAGGGGGCACTCTGTGCTAGGTGGTCACCTCTCGGGGTCTTGTGAGAGACCGACACAACTCACTCTAACCCTGTACTCTCAGACCTCGAGACTCGGTGCACTTTTTATTTAAAACCCATTTAAAAGAATGCAAATTTATCACAATATGTAATCCATTTTTCATAATGCACAAAATAACAAGCTCTAAGAAATGAGTTAAAAAACACTACTCACAGGGATGCTCCGCTACCAAAGCTCCTCTTGCGATCGGTCGCGTCTAGGTCCTGCAAAATCGATGCAACTTCTTAACATTAATATGAGACTTGGCTCACTCTAATTTTATATCATTGGTTAATCAATTACTTGACCTAGTCATGAATAGTCCCCTATGTTCGTTCACCTTGCCTTAGTCACTAAGTCTATTTGATTGACCTCGGTCAATCTTGATCAACCCTAGTCAACTCATCGTTTTCTGACCTAGCTGGTCAACAGAGCCACACAAGGTCAATTATGGTCTTCATGTAGTCAATTGGGCCAAAAGGGGTCAATCATTCCCAATTCCCATTACTTAGGCACAAACTTTAGCTTATGACCCTATCTGCGCAACCATTTTTTTGATTTTTCTGCGGGTAATCCGTTCATCGGATTTGATCCAAACTTTGTAGAACTATTCTAGACTTCCTAAAGATTGCCAAAAAGTTTAAATTACACTTTTTGGACCTCATTTACTAAGGTTTCTAAGCATGATAACAAAAACTGCATAGATCCCATATCCCCTGTGACAGGCAATGACTGTTTGTCGTAGTTGACCTAGCTACGCTCATTAGAATGTCTTGAAATTTTGTAGGCGACTTCGAAACATATATAAGGGTCTCTCCACCAAACTTCAGCTCAATCTATCATGGTTTGGTCAGTCAATTTTATTTCAAAAATTTTGGCAAAATTGTAGGAAATTCCTAAGTTTAAAGATTCCATTATCTTCTAGTGTTCTTTTCCCTCATTTAATCACCATTCCATGGGTTGTTTCTTGTATCCACTTACAGTTTACAGGTCATAACAAATCCACTAATTACAACCACTTCGAATTAGTAGCATGCAACATTAAAAACATGTCTATCATTCCCTCAATATTTTACTATATTCTAAAAAACATAAGAAATTTGCTCTAACACCCTACAATCATGGCATATTTGCATGTACAACAAGATACATCCACAAGAGTTCAAGGTCAAGTCTTTATACCTTTTTGGAACCTCTACTATGGGGTCTACAATGCCTCTGATTCCAGCTCGTAAGGGTGCCTTTAGGTGTCCCGAATATAGCTCTTATTCTGGTCTCAAATTATTTATGGCGGCACTGTTGCAACAGTATGTCTAACAGTTAGCGACAGTGACTTATAAAGCACATTAAACGTTCCAATTTCAGGTTGCCACCACTTGGACACTTGAATACTCATGATAAGGAGTAGAATGATGGATTTTTACCTCAGGGACGTGCTTAGAGTGGTTCAAGAGTGAGCTTTCCCAAGGTTGCTCCAATTGTCTCTGTTACACAGTTGTGACAGTGAGTAAGAATCAACTTCAAGGGTCCTAAAATCATGTACAAGGCCCTATTTTTCATTCTCTAACTCTTGGAGATCAAAGTACATACAAAAATGAGGGGAGTGAACCGTTTTACCTTCAAATAGGAACTGGAAATTGCCAAGGTTTAAGGCTTCAAAAGTGGTTCCAGCACACACTTTCTGGTTTTTCTAGGTTTAAGCAGTGTGGACAGCCCTCTTCCTGATGATTTCTGCTTTAGACGGCTCGAAGACTGGGCAAACTACTTGTGGGACCTTGTAGGCGGTGGTACAAGCTTCAAATCAAGCTATAGTTTGCAGGATTTGGTTGTGAATTGAAGAAGATCTCAGCTGGGAAAGTTTGCTACATAATTTGGAATTTCTGGGTTTGAGCTCGAAGAATGCCTTTTTGTTGCATGGGGTACTTGCTTGGCAAAGGTGTGGATGACATGTGGCTTCCAAGTGGCACTTAACATCACATGCTCGATGACCAGTTGGCAACCTAAATTGGCCACAATGGAAGCCATGAAGTCATGGCCAAAACCATGGATCATAAACCATTAGTTCGGGTGCGGGCTTAGCCCTGCGCCCTTTGGTGCGCCGGGACGGGCCATGGGCCCATCCCGTTGGCCCATCTGGCTGGGCCATAGGCCCGAGCCAGTTTCGGCCCGCATAGGCCAGACGACCCGTGCGACCGATCAGCATTTTTTATTTTATTTTATTTTATTTTTGTTTATCTTATATTTACATATACATATATACTTGTATATATATATATATATATATGTATTTATACTCCGAATTTCACATTTTTTTCTAATTTATTAAAAATTGTCTAATTCATTATTTTTCATCCAAACGCCAATATTACACACCATTTCATCATTTATTTAATCATTTCTTCGAAAATTGCATAATTTCTCCAAAAATCATAATTTTTTCCCGAAAATTTTATTTATCATTCTAAAAATTCGATAATTGCTCCACAAATTCATAAATTAATCCCATAATTTATTTTTCTCAAGAAAACACATTTTTCTAATATTTTCATGTGTTTTCTCCTTAAAATTACATTTTTTCAAATTATTTCTATTTTTCTTAATAATTAATCCGAAATTGAGAAAAATTTTGTATTTTTTCATTAAAATTCCAAAAAATACATGGAGTACATGAATGTCGGATCCGTCAATCCGATGTCAAAAATGTGGGTTGTCACACTCAGTCTGGGAGTCGTGATGAATTTAAAAACCTTTCATGTGAAACTTTAGTCTAGGGATTGATACGGATGAATCACAGTTGGCCTTCGGGTACCATGGGAATGTGGGATGACCATGTGCATAACATGACAACTAACTGAATTATGTTGTCCCTATGATATTATAGTGGTATATGGAGTACCTTATTAGGACTTGACTATCTCATCTAGCGTTGACTAAAAACTAACTTGTTGCTTGAAACACATAATATTTGTAGTGTGTGTATAATCTATTTTTGTATGGACCCTTTTAATTTAGATACAGGTCCATTGGGTTCGTATAGCTAATCCCACCTTACTTTCAAATATAAGTACCCTTGATTGGGCTCTCAAGAGTTAGCCCTATCATCGTGATTTCTCTTTTTTTTGTTTTATCAATTTGTGTTTGTTATATCTTTTTGGACATTGTAATGATTGTCTTGATGGAGGGCTAACTTCATTCTGAAGGAGTTTATGCTCTAATTCGATTGAGTAGTTCTAATTTATATTTTTAAGGCCTATTGTATTCAAGCAATGCACCTTGTCATCGTTCAATAATTTAATCGGATTTCTATAACATGAGATAATAATTTTCTTTTTTCGACCTTATTCATATCTCATTATTCCTGGTTTCATTGTTGGCCAATTGAATGATACATGAAAATGATAGGTAGCATCCCCCTTAGATAATTGCTCCACATGTATTCTTATAAAATAATGAGTTTTCAGTGCTAAAGGAAAGTTTTCAGAGATAAAGATAAGCGTGTATGTGTGTGTGTGTTCCACTTAACTCCACAACAAGTGAAAAGACTGGTGTATTTTTTTTTTTTAACAAAAAAAATTGATCCTGAGGGTTAAAGATAATAAAATTGGATTTTAAAGAGGTTAGGGAAGGTGATGTTATAATTTTGAATCTGTCAAGCTAGTTTATTCGTTTACTTAAGGATTAGGATGGAATATTTAGTTGTTTAGTTGAGATTGGATTATTAGGATAGAGTTAAGGAATTTGAATCGAAAATTCAGAGTTTTGGCTCCCACTTCTCCCTTTTCTAATTGTGCATTATTTTTGTATAGTTTAAATTGATTTCTTTTATGCTATAAATTGAAAATTTATACTGTTAATAACATGCCTATACTAGACGATGAGATTAACACTCAAAAATATATATATATACTGTAAGAATATGAAAATGCCTCTCTACAATTTAAAAAAAAAAAAGAATGAAAAGAATAGAAAATCGAATTGATATGGAAATAAATCTCTACAATTATAAAAATAAATATATAGATTCGATTGGTATGGAGCAATTAAAAAAAAAAGATTTTGATTGGTGTAAGTAGTTGATTATGGAAATCAATTAATACAAGAATCAACAGGCAGATTTATGGAATGGTTCGTTTCACTTGTAAGCTAAACAGTTGTATTTGCAGGTATAAATACTGGGTCTGTTCTTTGGCTACGCACCAAATCAAACACATCTAAGTGATAAGAGAGGATTAGAGAAAGAAGCAAAATGAAGGGAACAAAGGGTGGTTTCAGTGTGACAAAGATGGGAGCAGTAGTTGTGATGTTTATGCTGCTACTGACGCTTCCCAAAAATGCTGCAGACATCATGTCAGACTGCCTCAAGTATAAACTAATAAAGGATATTCCTTTCGGTGTTTGTGTAGCATGGGCTGATTATTGTCTCGACCTGCCGTATCATGGAAATCTTCCCGACGCGAACTGTCTAAATAAGTGCAAGACGGCCTTGTGCACTAACATTGACCGCACAAACATGGACATCTGTAATCTCTCTCTCTCTCTCTCTCTCTCTCTCTCTTTCTTCTTTCTATTTTGTTTTTCTATTTTCACATTGAAGAAATGCTAGGGTGATTTCACAAATCTGATGTTTCAAAACTCCACATCAAATTCATTACATTCTGAAAAACATTTTATATTAATCAATTAACATATATTCTGAAAAGACACTAATTTGTAGCAATTTGGTGTATTAGTTTCAATTCATTTAGTATTTCTCTTTTCACATCTCATAACTAACATATAACTTTTTTTTTCCAAGTACTTATTATATAGACTATGAATAATACACAGATAGAAATTAAAATAAAAAAATTACTCAATATTTTTTTAAAAAAAATTACAGGTATCATGAATTATGTCATTAACATAGCTTTAATAAAGTCAATTAACGTAATCGATCTCAACATATTTCAAATTAATTAAAAGGGATTAATAAGGAAAAATGGATTAACATTGAAAAAAAAAAGTGATAAAATATAGTAACTACCAATTAAGTAAAAAAATTCAAAAAAAAACTAAAACAATTAGTAATAAACTTATAATTTTTTTTAAAAAAATAATGCATAAAAAACTGAAAACTAAAGAAATAAGAACTGACACGATGTGGCCCTAAACAAACAAACAAAATAAATTAAAGGACAAGGATTAAACAGAAAACACATCATTTATTACAAACAAACAACATCAAAACCTTACCTAATACATATTTAATTATTTTTTCATAGACATTTGGAAGAGAAAGGAAAAATTTTTTTAGCTCGGAAAACAGAAGAAAAAGACAACTTTTAAATCAATGAAATAGAAAAATAGGTTTGTTAACCATTGGTTTGGCAGGAGTTGTGGAATGAGTAATGAGGATCATTGAAAGGGATACAGTTTCTATTTTAATCACCTCCACCAATTTAATTTGCCTTCTTTGCAGAAGGAAAATGCCAAAATGTTTTTGAGGTGCAAAGTTCAAAATAAATGTAGTATCATAATATGGATATAAATATAAAAATTAGAGCATTTTATGAATTAAAAAAATAAAACCACATATTAATAAAGAATTAATTTTTAATAATCTAATCGTTTTATTTTTTATCAATTTCTTTTGTCAAAGTTGGCTTTAAAATCTTATTGTTGTTTTGAATTGCAGATGAGCGTCACTTGTATGAATTTTCATCTTGTGCGGATATTTGCAGCGAGAACTAATCTGAAACAAAGCATTTCATCTATGTTCTTCTTCGATCGCTCCACTATGATGGATCAATATTTAAATAAATACCCTGTTGTATAGCATTTTCAATAATGATGCAACATTTTTTAAAATTTGTCATCATCCATAGAATTTAATCTTCATGAATTAAATAAAAATTCAAAAATATTAAGGTTTACATTTATTTAAACTTGTTTTTAAGGCAACAATAGCAATATCAACAAGAACAAGAAAATAATTACCTCGAAATGATTCTTTAGCTTATTGTTGATTATCATCGTCAAGACTCTTCCTTAGGCTGAAGGGCGACCCAACTGGCATAATGACTCAAAGAACTCACTCATTGGTCCAATTTGCCCAATCATTAATAAGTCTTTCAAACTATAATCCAAAGTGACATCATTGAGTCCAGTTTGCCCAATCATTAATAAGTCTTTCAAAGAACTCACTCATTGAGTCCGGTTTGCCCAATCATTAATAAGTCTTTCAAACTATAATCCAAAGTGACATCAAAGTAATTCTAGCATTCATTCTATGAAGTGCAAAAGTAAACATAACATTACAGTTAAATCTACGAGCAAGTACCCCATTCATACTATAGAAATTTGTTACTATAGATCACATATTGTCTCATTTCAAAAGATACAATTGAACATTAAATTCATACACACAAGTGACCAATCTCTAGCACAACCAAGAAAAGGAAGGAAACCACCAAGGCATCTAAACTATCACTATGCCTTTTCCTTTGTTAGCCACCAATGAACCTGAAACGTTAATAGAGTAGTGAGTCTAAATTACAACATAACACAGTGAGTAATAAATCCAACATATTACCTATAGCCAACATTCCAAAAATAATGCATGTATGCATGAATAGTAATGATGAAGTAGTATTTGAAAACATAGCATGTAATAAAACGGTTATAAATAATGTAGCCGTTAAAGAAGAATTTGAATTTTTGCTAGTTTAAAATTGTATCTCGACTAAGGTTTCAATTCATCAAATCCACCCCTATGGTCATCGCTCGAGCGGGTCATGAGTTGGGTGTACAGGCTACTCAAGTGGGTCATGAGCTAGGCATATTCCGTGAATACTCTAACCCCGCGCTCAGTCCTCAAGTGTCGTTAATATAGCGCGTTAGAAGTTAAGTGCATTGATCATATGCCCTATACTCGGACCTCAATTCTAATTCTAGTCACATTATGTACCTTAACCTTGTGCTCGGATCTTCAGCCTATGGTTTCATTATCGATGTATATCTACATATACTTCAAAACTAATTTGATGTAGCTCAAATCAGATGAAACTATTCAATCCATGTCATTTCATTCATATTTTATGCAAATAATACAATAAAAATAATATCTGAATTAAACTACTCACCTTAAATTAAACTACTTACCTTGAATTAAACTACTCACCTTGGGTCTTACGTACTAATATCCCCTCTACACTCGGCCTAGTCCTACAGTATACGCTTGGATTTGTGTTATTTAAACCTAATTTCAGTTTCTTTGTGAAATGTAGCTCAATTCTAACTCTACTATCCCTAATTAATCTTGGTCAAATTTGGTCAAACTTTGTCAACTATTCAAACTTGATCGACTGGTCAAACTCGATCAACTAGTCAAACTACTCACTTCGAGTCTCGCGAACTGATGTTCCATCGACACTCGCCCAATCTGACAATATACACTCAAATTTACGTTATTTAAACCCGATTTTAGTGTTTTTATGAAACGTGGCTCAATTTTAGCTCTATTGTTCCATATTGATCTTGGTCAACTTAGATTTGACTTAGTCAAATTTATTCAAACTTGGTTGACAGGTCAAACTTGGTCAACTAGTCAAACTTGGTTGACTAGTCAAATTACTCACCTTGGGTCGTGCGTACTGATATTTCGTCAACACTCGACCTAGTCCCGCAGTAAACACTCAAATCTACATTATTTAAACCTAATTTCAGTTTCTTTGTGAAACATGGCTCAATTCTAGCTTTACCTCCCTAACTAATCTCGGTCAACTTAAATTTGACTTAGTTAAATTTGGTTAAACTTGGTCAACTGGTCAAACTTATGTAAAATTGGTCAACATAAGGTCAATTTGGTAAAATTGGGTCAATATGGGGTCAATTTGGTTAAAATTTTCAATTTTTTCATACTTAGTCAAATTTTCAATTACATAGTTTCTATTGCGCAACATATTTTACAAATTTTTTATGATCAAACTTTTCATATTTGATATATACTTCTTAAATATTTACCAAAATTTTTGTTTGTAACTTTCGAATTTATATGATAGGAGTTTTAAATGGATTATCAGTTCCCTTCAATTTTGGAATTTCATGTCACAAACAATCATGTTTCATCTTAATTGGCCTACTTACCTATATCAGATTTGACGAAATTTGATACAAATATTTTTAGGATATCCAGTAAGATCTTCATCGAATTCAAAATCAAAACAATGAGATTTGGTGAGTCAATTGTTCCCCAAAGTTTCAGTTGTGCAACAGATTTCTCCAAGTTCATGTATTTTTTTGAATTTCAAGCACTGTTTTCCTCCATTAAATCTTTAATTTAAAGGTCATTTCCTACAACTCTTGCATGTATTTAGATTGCAAAAACATTTTCTTTCCAAACCCATTTGAATCAGTAAGCAAAAATGTTCAAGATCCTACTCATACATTTTATCAAACACATGGTAAGCATTCTCTACAACATAAAATGTTTCTAAGTACCAAAACACCTAAGGAACAGAGTGTTTTTACAAGCATGGTACATCATGACCAGAGAGGTTATGGGCCAAGATTTATATTTTCTTGTAGTCTTGAGTACCAAATCACGTTACGATCAACCGGTTCATCTAAGCCCTTCAAAATTTGACCCAAAGTTGCCTTCAAGACACTTTTGCTGCTATAATAGTTTGCAACTAACTCATTTTGGCACTTGTAAATCATAATACAAGCTTAGTTTTCATTTTCTACCACTTGGAACTTGAAATCTATATATCTGAGATGGGGAAGCAAGATTTTACCTCAAGAAACGATCAAGAAGTGACCATAAAATGCTCATTCAAAACTTAGATCACACACTTCCTCAATAGTTCCAAATTTCAACTATGTCAAGTACCCCATCACTATAACCATTTTTCTCTTTTATGGCTATGTGATTTGATGAAGCTAGGATGGGATCTTCAAGAGAGTACTTCAAGCTCTCCAATGGTGGTTTTTTTCTCCATTTTTCGTTGAGTGTAGAAAAAGAAAGTGGATTGGCAAAACCATATGCCACCTATAGATTTAAGAAAAACAATAGGAAGAAAGAGAAATGAAATGAGGGAATTGGGCTCAAAGTCTACCCAGGCATGTGGGCCAACCCATAAGCCATAGTCTAGCCCAAACGGCCTTTTAAGCCACATGGGTTTGGCCTACGGCCTAGTCCATGCATTTGGGCCATTCTTTTTTCTTTTTCTTTTCCTTTTTCTTGTTTTTTTCTTTTGTAAACTTATTCTTCCACCCCTCATATTCCTCAAAATTTTTGAACATACCCCAAATCGCAATAGTTATACATTGTATTCTCAAAATTCATATATTTTACTCAAAATCAATATTTTTTCTCAAAAATTAATTAAACTCTAAAAGTTCATAATTTTTTTAAAAAAATTAAAGAATTGTCTAAAAATTTATATTTTCTCAATAATTAATGTATTCTTTTTACAAAAATTGTATTTCTCCAAAATATCTCTAAATTTCAAAAAAATATATTATCTTAAAATAAAATAATGAGGTCATTACAATCTCCCCCTCTTAAATAAGATTTTTCATCCTTGAAATCTACAAAATACGTGGATAGTACAAGTCAAGGAGTATTAACAATTAACTCAGCATAATGTCGGATCATAAAATTTTCACTCTCCAATGTGTCTATTCAATACAATGGAACTACTAGAGCACTCATACCATCTATATTTTCTTGTTGTACAACTTCTTTACAGCTTGATCAATGATGACCATGGGCATCTCATCGAATGTATAATCCACTTGCTACTTAATATGTCTCCAATTGATAATATGCAAGGGATCAGTGTGATATTTTTTTTACATCGAAATATGAAACACGTTATGCACACCTAATAGCTGTGGTGGCAATGCTAGTCGATAAGCAATGACGTTGATCCTCTCAAGGATCTCAAAAGGCCCAATATATCTAAATGTGAGCTTTCCTGAAATTTCAAAGCATGTTTGCCCCTTTTGAGGTGAAATATAGAGGCCAACCTCAAACTCAAGAACCTTTCTTCGATTATTAGTATAACTTTTCTATCAATCCTGAATAACCTTTAGATTCTGTGTGATCCTTTGTATTTTCTCACTTTGCTCCTATATGAAGGCGAAACCCAAGACTGCTTTGTCACCAATCTCAGCCTAGCAGGGGGGATCTACATGGTCGCCATACAACGCCTCAAATGATCCCATTCCAATGATCGACTGGTAACTGTTATTATGAGCAAACTTACACTAGGCCAAATGATTCTCTTAGCTACCACCGAAGTCCAAAATACAAGATCGTGTCATATCTTCTAAAATTTGGATCACTCACTCAGGCTGTTCATTATTCTAGAGATAAAATGTTGTGCTAAGGTTCATCTTTGTAGCCAACTGAATCGGTAATGCTCGCCAAAATTGGGATGTGAACCTAACGTCCCTGTTTGACATAATGGATAAGGGAACCCATGAAGCCTCATAATCTCTCTAACGTAAAGACAACTCAATTGCTCCACTAAATCCTTGGTATGCATAGGGAGAAAATGGGCTAACTTTGTCAAATGATCCACAACTACCCAAATAGCATCATGTCTTCGTTGTGTGCGGGGTAGTCCTGTAATGAAGTCCATGGTGATGTGTTCCGACTTTCACTTCGACATAAATGAGGGTTGTAAGGGTCCACCGGGTCTCTGGTGCTCAACCTTAACTTGTTGGCACATATCACATCTCTCTATAAAGACTGTTATATCTTGTTTCATCCCAGGCCACAAATATGTGCATTTAGCATCTTGGTACATCTTGTTGGCACTTGGATGAACAATGTATCTTGATCAGTGTAGCTTTTCGAACACAGTACATCTCAGGCTAACATCATCTGGTACCCATAGTCGTCCCCTGAACCTTAGTGTACCATGTGAATCAAATGACCACTCTCCACGACAAGTGTCCTCCGCCAATGCCTTAAACATATCATAGTCCACATCATGAGGTTGTCCCTCCATGGTCTCCTAAACCTAAACTTCATGGGCTCTAATCTTTGCACTGACTCTAGCCTTCGAAGATAACTCATCGATACTCATAATAGTGGCGAAGTTAGTCATCCTCCACTCATAAGACACATGTCTAGTCAGGCATGCAGTCTCAACCCGTTTTCGACTCAAAGCATCAGCCATCACATTAGGCTTTCTTGGGTGGTAACGGCTCTATCCATCACCATTGTCTCATGTTCAAATCCTTCTATGAGAATAAATATCTAAGGCTCTTGTGGTCTGAATAGAACGTGAAACCCTCACCATGAAGATAATGTTTTCATATTTGAGGGAAAATACTAATTCTTGCCAATTCTAGGTCATGTACATAGTAGTTCCTCTCATGAACCTTCAACTATCATGAGGCAAAAGCAATAACCCTATCATTTTACATCAACACGCAACCAAGGCCTATGTGTGATGCATAGAAGTATATAGTCAACTCTAGATCGGGTTCTTACAACACTAGCACTGGAACCAATGTCAATCTTCATTTAAGCTCAAAAAAGGCATTCTTGCAGTCATTAGTCTACAAAAATGGAGCATCCTTCTTGGTTAGCTTCGTCATCGAAGCTGCAATCCTTGAAAAGTTTTGGACAAAATGATAATAATTGCCTGCTAAACCCAAGAAGCTACGTATCTCAGTCACTATGGTATGTCTCGACCAGCTGATAATCGCCTCAACCTTAATGGGTTCAACAAAATTACCCTTAGCTCTAACTGTGTGACCAAAAAGTCAGACCTCTGATAACTAAAAATTGCATTTACTAAATTTAGCATATAATTTATGCTCTTTTAAAGTCCATAGTGTGATCTTCAAGTGTTCGACGTGCTCCTCCTAAGACTTTAACTAGATCAAGATATCTTCAATGAAGATAATTAAGGCATCAAGGTATGGGCAAAACACTCTCCACATAAGGTCCATAAACATAGACGATGCATTTGTCACATCAAATAGCATAACTAAGAACTTGTAATGCCCATATCGAGTACGGAATGCAATCATCTATACATTTTCTTCCTTAACTCTTAGATGGTACCAATATCTAAGATCAAAACTCGAAAATATCTTGATACCCTTATGGTGATCAAATAATTCATCAATACATTGAAGAAGGTACTTATTCTTGATTGTCACCTTGTTCGACTGACGATAGTCGATGTATAACTAGAGGCTCCCATCCTTTTTCTTCACAAATAATACTAGAGCACCCCAAGGTGACACATTAGGGGTAATGAAACCCTTATCCAATGGTTCCTGTAGCTAGTCCTTCAATGCCTACAATTCATTAGGTGTTATGAAGTAAGAAGGAATCAACACTAATCTTGTCCTTGGAATGACTTCGATGATGAAGTCGATCTCCCGCTTAGGGGGCAAGTTAGGAAGATCATCAAGAAATACATCAAGAAAATCTCTTGCAATTGGAATCTCATCGATATACATATAAAAATTAGAGCATTTTATGAAAAAAAAAAATAAAACCACCTATTAATAAAGAATTAATTCTTAATAATCTAATCGTTTTACTTCTTATCAATTTCTTTGGTCAAAATTGGATTTAAAATCTTATTGTTGCTTTTGAATTGCAGATGAGCGTCACTTGTATGAATTTTCATCCTATGCGGATATTTGCAATGAGAATTGATCTGAAACGAAACATTTCATCTATGTTCTTTTCGGATCACTATAGTATGATGGATCAATATTTAAATAAATACCATGTTGTAAAGCATTTTCAATAATGATGCAACATTTTTTTAAATTTATCATCGTCCATAGAATTTAATCTTTATGAATCAAATAAAAATTCAAAAATATTAAGGTTTACATTTATACAAACTTATTTTTAAGGCAACGATAACAACATCAACAAGAACAAGAAAATAATTACCTCTAAATGATTCTTTAGCTTATTCTTGATTATCTTTGTCAGGACCCCTTTCCTAGGCTGAAGGGTTGCCCAACCAGTATAATCATTTAACAAACTCACTCATTAAGTCCAGTTTGCCTAATCGCTGATAAGCCTTTCAAACTACAATGCATAGTGACATCAAAATAATTCTAGCATTCATTTTATGAAGTGCAAAAGTAAACATAACATTATAGTTAAATCTATAAGGAAGTACTCCATTCATACCACAAAAGTTTGCTACTATAGATTACATATTGTCTCATTTCAAAAGATACAATTGACCATTAATTTCGTACACACAATTGATCAACCTCTAGCACAACCAAAAAAAAAGGAAGGAAACCACTAAGGCATCTAAATTATCACCATATTTTTTCCTTTGTCAGCCATCGATGAACCTAAAATGTTAGTAGAGTAGTAAGCCTAAATTGCAACATGGCTTAGTTAGTAATAAATCCAACATATTACCTATAGCCAGCATTCCAAAAATAATGCATGTATGCATGAACAATAATAATGAAACAACACTTGAAAATGTGGTATGTAATCAAAACATTTATAAACAATGCAGTAGTTAAAAAAGAACAGTTTGAATTCATGCTAGTTTAAAATTGTATCTGGACTAAGGTTTCAATTCATCAAATCCAACCCTATAGTCATCACTTGAGTGGGTTATGAGTTAGATATATCGACCACTTAATCGGGTCATGAGCTAGGCGAATTCCTCGAATACCCTAACCATCGCTTGGTCTTCAAGTATCGTCAATCGAGCAGGTTAGAAGCTAGGCGTATTAATCATATGCCCTAAATCTGTATTGGGACCTCGAGTCTAATTCCAATCACATTGTGTACTTTGACCCTACGCTCAGACCTTGAGCTTATGGTCTCATTATTGGTGTACATCTACATATACTTCAAGACCAATTTGATATAGCTCAAATCAGATGAAAACATTCAACCTATGTCATTTCATTCATATTTTATGCAAGAAATACAGTTAAAATAATATCTAAATTCAACTACTCACCTTAGGTCCTGTGTATTGATGTTCCGTCGACACTCGACCCAGTCCCATAGTGTATGCTTGGATCTGCATTATTTTAAATCCAATTTCAATTTTCTAGTGAAATGCGGCTCAATTCTAGCTCTACTGACCTTAAACGATCTCGGTCAACCTAGATTTAACTAGGTCAACTAGTCAAACTTATCAAAAATTGGCCAACATGGTCAATTTTGGTCAAATTCAGTTAAAACAGGGTCAATATGATAAAATTTGGTCAAAATGGGCTCAATTTGGTCAAAGTCCCCAGTTTTTTTTTTGTACTTAGTCAAGTTTTCAATTACATAGTCCCTATTGCGCTACAAATTTTACATTTTTTCTATGATCAAACCGTGCAATAGATTGATGAAAAACTTTTCAGATTTTGATCCATACTTCCTAAATATTTACCAAAATTTTTGTTTGTAATTTTCAAATTTATTTGATAGGAGTTTAAGTGGGTTATTAGTTCCCTTCAATTTTAGAATTTCATGTGATAAGCAGTCACGTTTCGTCTTAATTGACCTACTTGGTTGTATCAGATTTTGACAAAATTTGATACACTTATTTTTCGGATATCTAGTAAGATCTCCACCAAATTTGAGCTCAAAATATTGAGATTTGATTAGTTAGTTGCTCCCCAAAGTTTCAGTTATGCAACTAGTTACCCCAAGTTCATATATTTTTATGAATTTCAAGTATTGTTTTCCCCATTAAATCTATAATTTAAAGGCTATTTTTTACACCTCTTGTATATATTTAGAACACAAAAACATTTCTTTTCAAAACCCATTTAAATCAGTAAGCAAAAATGATCAAAATCTTACTTATACATTTTATCAAACACATGGTAAACATTCTCTGCAACCCAAAATTTTTCTAAGTGCCAGAACATCAAAGCAACAGGGTGTTTTTACATGCATGGTACATCATGACCAAAGAATGTTGTGGGCAAAGATTTATAATTTCTTGTAGTCTTAAGTATCAATATCACGCGCTCCAAATTCAAGATCAAATGGGCTCATCTAAGCCTTTCAAAATTTGAACCAAATTTGCCTCCGAAACACTTCTGCTGCTATAACGGTTTGCAACTAACCCACTTTACCACTTTGTAAATCTTAATACAAGCTTATTTTTCATTTTCTACTACTTGAAACTTGAAATCTACATATCAGATATAGGGAAGGAAGGTTTTATCCCAAGAAACGATCAAGAAATGACCATAAAAATTCTCATCCAAAACTCAGATCACACACTTCCTCAACAGTTCTAGATTTCAACTATCAAGTACCTCATCATTGTGAAATTTTTCTCTTCTATGGCTACGTGGTTTGATAAGGCCAGGATGGGATCTTCAAGAGGGCACTTCAAGCTCTCCAATGGTGGTTTTTCCTCTGTTTTCATTGGGTGTAGAAAAAAAAAAGTGGATTGACAAAACCATGCACCACCCATAGATTTAAAGAAAAACAATGGGAAGAGAGAGAAAGGAAATGAAGGCGTTGGGCTCATGGCCTGCCCAGGTGTATGGGCCATCCCATAAGCCATAGTCCAGCCCCAGGGCCTCCTAGGCCACACGAGCTTGGCGTATGGCCCAGCCCATGTGTTTGAACCATTCTTTTTTTTTTTTCTGTTTTTTTCTTTTGCTTTTCTTTTCCTTTTTCTTTGTAAATTTATTCTTTCACCCTCATTTTCCTCAAAATTTTTAAACATACCCCGAACCCCAAATTTATACATTTTCTCAAAAATCACTTATTTTACCCAAAATCAATATTTTTCTCTCAAAAATTAAATAAATTCCTAAAAATTCATGATTTCTTTATAAAAAATTAAATAATTAATAAAAATTTCATATTTTCTCCTAAAAATTATATTTTCTCATTAATTAATGTATTCTTTTTTCAAAATTTGTATTTCTTCAAAGTATCTCTAAATTTCAAAAATTATATAGTCTTAAAATAAAATGATGATGTCATTATAATCTCTCCCTCTTAAACAAGATTTCGTCGTCGAAATTTACCAAAGTTGTACATAGTACAAGTCAAGGAGTATCACCAATTAACTTAGCGTAATGTTAGATCATAAAATCTTTACTCTCCTATGTGTCATACTTAAGACTATGGAACTACCAGCTCACTCATATCATCGGTATTTCCTTATTGCTCAACTTCTTCACAACTCGATCAATGATAGCCATGGACATCTCATCGAATGTACAGTCCTCTTGCAACTCAATGCCTCTCCAATCAATAATATGCGAGGGATTAGGGTAATATTTCTTCCACATCAAATATAAAACATGTTATGCACACCCAATAGCTGTGGTGGCAATGCTAGCTGATAAACAATAGGGCCGATTGTCTCAAGGATCTCAAAAGGCCTAATATATCTTGCTGCGAGCTTACTTAAAATTCTAAAACGTATTTGCCCCTTTTAAAGCGAAATACAGAGAACATGATCGTCAACCTCAAACTCAAGAACCCTTCTTCGGTTATCAATATAACTTTTCTATTAGTCCTAAGTGACATTCGGATTCTGTGTGATTCTCTATATTTCTCATTTTGCTCCTGTATAACAGCGGGGCCCAAGACTGCTTTGTCACAAATTTCAGCCCAGCAGGCGAGGGATCTACATGGTCGCTAATGCAATGCTTCAAATGATGTCATTCCAATGATCGACTGGTAGCTGTTATTATAAGCAAACTCACACAAGGCCAAATGATTCTCCTAGCTACCACCGAAGTCCAAAATACAAGATTGTGACATATCTTCTAAAATTTAGATCGCTAGTTCAGATTGGCCATCAATCTGTGAATAGAATGTTGTGCTAAGGTTTACCTTTGTCCCCAACTAAATCTGTAACACTTGCCAAAATAAGGATGTGAGCCTAGCGTCCCTGTCTAACACAATGGATAAGGAAACCCCATGAAGCTTTTTAAAATTTTCTAATATAAAGATGGTTCCATTGGTCCACTAAATCCTTGGTATGCATAAGGAGAAAATGGGCTAACTTCGTCAAACAATCCACAACTACCCAAATAGCCTCATGTCTTCATTGTGTACGCGGTAGTCTTGTAATGAAGTCCATGGCGATGTGTTCCCCCTTCCACTTTGGCATAAATGAGGGTTGTAAGGTTGCACTGAGTCTCTGGTATTCAGCCTTAACTTGCTGACATGTATCACTTCTCTGTATAAAGACTATTATATCTTGTTTCATCCTAGGCCACCAATATGTGCATTTAGCATCTTGGTGCATCTTGTTGGCACCTGGATGAACAACGTATCTTGATTAATGTAGCTCCTTGAGCACACTACATCTCAGGCTGGCATCATTTGGTACCCATAGTCATCCCTTGAACCTTATTGCACCATGCGAATCAAATGACTACTCTTCATGAGAAGTGCCCTTTGCCCATACCTTGAACATATTATAGTCTACATCACGAGGCTATCCTTCCGTGATCTCTTGAACCTGAACTTGTTGGGCTCTAATCTGTGTACTAACTCTAGTCTTAGAAGATGACTCATGGATACTCATATTAGTGGTGAAGTCAATCATCCTCCATTCAATAGACATGTGTCTAGCCAGGCATGTAGTCTCGACTTATTTTTAACTCAAAGCGTTAGCCACCACGTTAGCCTTTCCTAGGTGGTACTCGATAGTGAAGTCATAATCCTTTAACAATTCCATCCATCACCTATGTCTCATATTAAAATCCTTTTATGAGAATAAATATCTAAGACTCTTGTAGTTCGAATAGAGTGTGAAACACTCAGTATAAAGATAATTTCACCATATTTTGAGGGAAAATATTACTGCTGCCAATTCTAGTCATATGCATGGTAGTTCCTCTCATGAACCTTCAATTGTCGTGGGGCAAAAGCAATAACCCTGTCATCTTGCATCAATACACAACCAAGGCCTGTTTGCGATGCATCAGAGTATATAATCAACTTTCGATTAGGTTCTAGTAACATTAGCATTAGAGCCGATGTCAATCTCCATGTAAGCTCAAGAAAGGCATTATCGCAGTCATCAGTCCACAAAAATAGAACATCTTTCTTAGTTAGCTTTATTATCGAAGCTGCAATCTGCAAAAAGTTTTGGATGAAACAACAATAATTGCCAATTAAACCCAAGAAGCTACAAATCTCAGTTACTGTGGAAGGTTGCAGCCAGCTAATAATTGCCACGATCTTAGTGGGGTCAACAATATTACCCTTAGCTCTAACCACGTGTCCCAAAAATCAGACCTCTAATAACCAAAACTCGCACTTACTAAACTTAACATACAATCTATGCTGCCTCAAAGTCCATAGTTAGATCCTCAAGTGTTCAGCGTGCTCCTCATGAGACTTTGAATAGATCAAGATATCATCAATGAAGATAATTAAGGCATCAAAGTATGGCCAAAACACTCTTTGCATACGATCCATAAACATAGCAGATGCATTTGTCACATCGAACAGCATGACTAAGAACTCATAATGTCCATATTGAGTACAAAATGCAACCATATGCACATCTTCTTTCCTAAATTTCAACTGATGGTACCCAGATCTAAGATCAAAACTAGAAAATACCTTAACACCCTTAAGCTGATCAAATAAGTCATTAATACGTGAAAGAGGGTACTTATTCTTGATCGTCACCTTATTCCACTGACAGTAGTTGATGTGTAACTGGAAGTTCTCATCCTTCTTCTTCACAAACAATACTGGAGCACCCCAAGGTGAGACACTAGAGGTAGTAAAATCGTTATCCAACAACTCCTCTAACTAGACCTTCAGCGGCTGCAATTCCTTAGGTGCCATGCAGCAAAGAGGAATTGACATTGGGTCCTGTCCCTAGAATGACTTCGATAATGAAGTTGAGCTCCCGCTTAGGGGGCAAACTAAGAAGATCATTAGCAAATACATCAGGAAAATCTCTTGCAACTAGAATCTCATCGATACTCAAACTGTAAAGGTCCTTCATTTGTTATGGTCAAATCGGCCAGAATATCCATATCATGTTGTGTCACTAATCTGTAATGAGTACTCTGTCTATTAGAAACTCTACCCTGAAAGATAACAATGGGTTGCCTTGGAATTCGAAACACAACCTTCTTGGCAAAACAATCAACATATGCATGATATGTAGTTAGTGAATCCATCCCCAAAATGGCATCAAACTCAAGGAACTCCAACACTAAGAGGTTTACCATAATCTCAAAGTCTCCTAATATAAGCACACACCCCTCACAAATCATGTTGAGGTAAATATGGTCCTTGCCGACAATACTCAACATCAACTAAGTGGGAACCCTAACTGGTTTAAGTCTCAATCTATCCACGACACATCCAAAAATAAAAGATAAGGTAGAACTAACATCAATTAAAACATAAATAGATGAATCACAAAGTGAGACAGTACCTTCAACCAAGGTCCTCGTTGAGTTAGGGTTAGGTTGGGTGATGGCCTGTGTTTTATCTCTGATGGATAGGGCAAAAATATTGGGACCTACTACGAGGGTCAGACACTCAAACCTCTTGTTTCCAACTTGTCCATATTGATAACATGTAAGGGGTACCCTCTGTCCCCCTTAGTAACTTTGGTTCTGTCCATGACCACCAAAAATGTACTTTGTTGCTCTATTGGCAGTTGTGACTAAATAGGAGTGGCTGTAAGTGTAACTACCTTCGTAACAACCTGTTTGGGAGTAGTGTTTGACTGTCCCTCAAAAACTTCTTTTTTCCATGCTTCTAGTAGCGTATACAACCCCGATAACCTCTAGATCCTCCTCTGTATAATGTCTAACTCTAGAACCGTGCTTGTCGTTGTGGTTGTGGCTGAGAGGTACTACTTGATACAATAGAAATCTCAAAATGCTCATCCAATCCATCCATGTCCAAGCCCTAGATGTGGTAGTCATCTGCCTGATGACGATCCTCAGCACTCGTCGATAAAATTCAACCTCCTCTCCTTGATCAACTATCAATCTAGGTGCATAAGCCTCTAACTATAGGAACTGATGTGTATATTCTTTCACTGTCATGGTCCTTTGGCATAAACTCAAAAACTTTATATTTTTATGCTCTCACTTAGCTTTCAAAATGTAAGCCTCAAATAAAAGCTCTCTAAACCTTGTCATAGATGTAATCAGACCCTCAATGCTTCTAGTAGATCACCACCATCTAGCAACCTTACTTTCCAACATATGCGCTAAGAATAGGACCTGGTTTGCCTGAGATTATCTTAAGGTCTCAGCATTTTTCTACAGTATAAACAACCAATTCTCTACTGCCTCTAGGCTAATACCACCCCTAAACCTCTCAAGGTGCAAGTCCATGAAACTTTTGAGGAGTTGGGCATAGGTTCTCTCATCTCCCTGTCTGTCATGGGCGGGAGCAACTAGAGTTACTACTACCTCAACTAGTAGCTCTAGAGCTAGTGGTATAGATGATGGGGGCATAGCGGGTGGAGCAGTTAACACTATGGGTGCAGCGGGAACAGAAGGTCCTGTTGACGAGGATGACTCATCTCTATGTCTCTCGGCCTCAAGGCAATCTAAGCACCAATAAATCAAGGCAGTCTGTGCATGGAATAAGGCTTCAAGCCTCTGAAGTGGATCTATCTCAGTCTCAGGCTGAGGAGGTGGTGGTGGTGTCAGCTCCTTAAACCTGACCGATGGCTTACCCCGCCTGGGTAGTGCTTTACTTTGCTTGCTAATAATTCAATTTAAAATAGACCCAATCCTCAACACTTAGTAATATTGTACATTATGTTCAAAATACATTTTATTATTGATAGTTTCCCTCTTTTTTTAAGTTTCGGGTTTTTTTTTGTTCACTTTCGCAACTACTCTAATGTCGCTTAGGTTCTTCATTTATCAATGTTCTTCAATTTTGAACCTAGGCTCTGATACCAATGCAGTCAGGACCCCTTCTCTACGCCGAAGGCGGCCCAACCAGCACAGTGACTCAAAAAAGTCACTTGTTAAGTCAAGTTTGTCCAATCACTGTTAAGGCTTTCAAACTATAATCCAAAGTGACATCAAAGTAATTCTAGCATTCATTCTATGAAGTGTGAAAGTAAACATAACATTATAATTAAATCTATGAGCAAGTACTCCTTTCATACCATAGAAGTTTGTTATTATAGATCACATATTGTTTCGTTTCAAAAGATACAATCGACCATTAATTTCATACACACGAGTGACCAATCTCTAGCACAACCAAGAAAAGGAAGGAAACTACCAAGGGATCTAGGCTATCACCACGTCTTTCCCTTTGTCAGCCACCGATGAACCTAAAATGTTAGTCAAGTAGTGAGCCTAAATTATATCATGGCTCAATGACTAATAAATCCAGCATATTACTTATAGCCAACATTCTAAAAACAATGCACTCTTTTGGATATTTTTTTTAATCTCATTTTTTTTTCTTGTTTATATGGAATCAAGTTTTATTTATTTTATTTTATTTTAGGGTTCTCTTAGTTATAAAATGAAGAACATTTGTTAAAAAAAGTGACCAAAAAAAAAGAACGACCTCTCAAATGTACACCCTTCTTATGTTGGAAAGTAGTGTTGGAGTTAGCACAGCTCAAAACACTTTCCTTCAAAAAAAAAACTTTTGAGATTTTTTATTTTCATGGGAAGAACAAAAAGGGTGAGGGATGAGTTTTCTTCTTTTTTGTTTGTTTATAAACTATGTACAATAAACTTTTATCTTATAATAAACATGTATCGTATAAGAAATTAAAAATATTAAAAAAACCTTATTTTTCTTCAATTTTAAAAAAAAAAGTTAGATATTAACTTTATTTCTTATTTATTAATAACTTAAAAAATTATAAGCTTTTTTGTTACGGTCTCAACTTATCATTTCACCTAGGCCCCCAAAAATTTAAGACGGGCCCTACCTGTCAAATTCACACTTTATTTGTGTTGGAAAGTAGTGTTGGAGTTAGCACAACTCAAGAAGCTTTCCCTCAAAAACTGTTTGAGATTTTTTATTCTCATGGAAAGAACAAAGAGGGTGAGGGCTGGATCTTCCTCTACCTTTTTTTTTTAAAGAAAAAAAATTGAGTATTGTGGGCTATTCCATGACTCCATTTTTGTTTCTTGGTTCCATAAACTAGCTACAATAAAATTTTGTTTTATAATAAACATGTATTGCATGAGTACAACTTTTGGGAACCAAGAATCTATTATAAATGGGACTACAATTGAAAATTCATTAAGATATAAGGTTTGTGAGTGCCTCTTCAAATTATCTCTACACACAAGTAAAATTCTTTATTATAAATTCTTTAATAAAGAGACCATGAGACATTAACTTGTAATTTGGATAAGCCGCTTGCACTTATTCATAATATATGTTTACTTTTTCTTCATATGACATATGAATGGACGATACATTATTTTTTATTCATACAGAAGTTTTATTTATAGAGAAGCCAAGTCACTCAACACACTCTTGAGCAATTAAGCACTGAAATAGGTTAACACGGACATGAAGGAAAGTAAGCTACAAAAGCTTACGTCTGACAGTTGTTAGCACAGGCCGTAAATGACCGCAGGAGAAAAGGATCTGCCATTCAAAAGCAACAGTCAGATTTGAATGCAAATTTCATTCAAAATAAAAACTAGGTGAATAATAAAATAATATCAACAGTAATAATTAGTTCCATTAATCAAATTTTTACTAATTTCTTATGTAATTGTATCATCATAATAAATGTGAAAATTTTCACGTCATATACGTTTTTTGTATTCATTTATATTTTTTAGGAGGGAAGTAAATTAAATCCGTGGAGATAAATATAAATTATATTTCTTTGCACCAATCATGATCCCATCACCCATTAATTCCACAATTCACGCTAAAGAGTTAAGACGATGGTTAATTAACCCGTTTCATTGTTTTAGAAAGAAATCTTTCTTCTTTTTCAAAATTCAAAAAATTTCCCTTTTCTCTTCAAAATGTCTGTAAAGTTGTTAAAAAATTATCAATTCTAATTTTTTTAACTTAAAAAAAAATAAATTTCTATTTAATCCATGCATGATATATAAGTGTATACTACGGAAAAAAAAAAGTTATATGTTGGTTATGCGATGTGAAAAGAGAAGTGCCAAATGAATGGAAATAAATACACTATTATTACAAAATATTATCGCATCAGATTTTTATATTAATTCATCAATATATCATACTTTTTTTGTTAAGAATATAATAAAGTTAAACAAATCATATTTATGACAAATGATGTATCCTTTTTAAACTCCATGAAACTTTTCTTGTGAAAATATATATCAATTAGAATGAATAAATCTTGTGCTAGAGCATCCCTTGAAATAAAATAGAAGGGTGCCTCTATTTTTTTATGAATAATAATATTTGAACTGAAAAATAAAACACAAAATAGTACAAATCTGACGTGACATACATTTATAATCATTAAATAGAAGGTGATAAATATATTGAAATATGTACACCTTCATCCAGTAATGATTATGAGTGTATCTCATATGAAATTTGCACTTTTTGATATATATTTCTCATTTCGAATGGCAACATTCAATTCAAAAGTAAGGAGATCGAAAAGAGAGTTTACCAAGTTCCTTGTTTTTGAAATCGACTTTACTGCAGAAGGACGCTGCACAATATCCCATGCAATCTTGTTTAGCTGAAGGAAATTCATGCATGCCACAAGCTTGAACACAACCATCACAAACATTGGGAGCAGCCAAGCACGAAGTGATGCAGCCTGGTAGGCTCTCCTGTGCGCTAGCGTTCCAGGGAAGAAGTACCAACACCATAAGCATCATTGCTACAGCTCCAACCATTGTTACACGACCTTTTCTTCCCTCCATTTTCCTTCTTTCTCTACCCTCTGTAATCTCTTAAATTGTATACTTTTGTGTGTATATATGAAGTACATACCCAGTATTTATATATATATCTATGCATGTTTACAGCTATTCAGCTAATTAACAAAATGAAACGGACGATTCCATAAATCTGCCCGTTGATTCTCCAGTTAATTGATTTCTATAATTAAATTTGTCAAGGCTTTGGATCGCATCTTAAGAATAACTTTACCAATCGGAAGCTACTTTTTTCTTAAATTGTACATATTTATTTCCATATCTCAAGGAGCGGTTAGGTCGCAAATATGTAGCAAATTACGCGATTGCATAGGATTTGCCTGAAATGTGGCAAATGTGCACATAATAAACATAATGTTTGGCCGGCTTGATATTAGATATAACAAGCATCCTGTCATATATACATGTACACAGTATAAGATCTACAAATCTACCTCCCTCATCCTTATCCATTTGAGTGGATGTGCTACAACATTCTGATGTTCAAATTGTTCCTCAGAATCTTTCGTTTCTTTTTTCCTTCCTAGCTGCCTCATCTTCTTCACCGTCATCATCTATCTTAATAATGTCTAATGGTCTAGGGAAACTCTACGATTGTCTTTATCAAATTTAAAATAAAATTGATTCTTAGTTACAATGTTTTAGTAGTCTTGTTCCATTGGACTCTACCGTGTGATGAATACCCTAAAAAAGGCTCATGTGTTAGTTTAAGGTTCAAATTTATCCTAATAAATATTCTTATAAAATATTTTTGACTAAAAACCCTAAAAAGGTCTAGGTTAGGAGTTCCTTTTTACAAAGTATATTGAGTTTTATTGTAACGACCCATATTTTTAGACATTGAGTCAACAGGTTTGATCTATAATTTTATATATAAATTAATGAATTATAAATAAAAAAATAAATAATTTTATGGAAATATATGATTTGTGTGACTAGTGTATTAAATGAAAAAAAAATAAAAATAAATAAATAATGATGGATGAAAAGAATTAATCATATATGTGTGTGTGTGTGTTGGTTTAGGTATATATATATATATATATATGTAAGATTAATTAAAGAGTGAGTAGGTTGGAAAAAAATGACGAGGAAAATAATTAAATGAAATGATTGTTACATGTGTATATATATACATACTTATGATGATAAGTAATATGTATGTATGTGTGTGTGTGTGTGTGTGTGTGTGTGTGTGATGTGCTTAGTTGGAAACACAAAAAAATAAAAATAAAAATAAAAATAAAAATAAATAAAAATTGTCAACCAAGAAAGAGAGAAAAAACAAAAGAGAAGAGAAAAAAAAGAAAAAGAAGAAGAACAAGAGAAAAAAGAGAAGAAAATGAAAGAAAAGAGGAAAAGAAAAGTTGTAACATTTTCGAGGATCTGACACTTTAGGTAATTTACTTTTACCTCTTTCCAATTCAGAATTGTTATAGAAACTGTGAATTATAGTTTTTACAATGTAGTTTTCAATAAAGGTATTAGTTTATTGTGTGACTCAAAATTAAGGTGTGTTTTTCCTAGGAATAAAATTATACAATATATACCATTGAGTTCAGATTAATGAGTATTGTACTTTTGTGGATCCTAAGAATTTATATGGTAGCACTAAAATAGATTTACCATATAAGGACGTTTGAAAAATGTCCTATAAGCAATTTTAAGGCGTTTAGCAAATGTCCTCGATTTCAACGTCCTAATTACAATTCTTTTTTAACAACGTTGATGAAATTGTCCTTATAAAAATATATAGATGACTTTTTTTAAATGCCCTCAACGCATGAATGGAGGATATTTACAAAACGTTTTTAAAAATTGTACCAAAGGCATACTACAAACATAATCGAATAGCATATCAACGACGTTTTAAAAATGTCCTTAATATATACATAGATGATGTTTGCAAAATATGTTTAATACTTTTATAGAAGACAAGCTCAAAATGTCGTAGGTATACTCATAGAATATGTTTGCAAAATTTCGTTAATATTCTTATTTAGGACGTTTTGAAACTATCATAAATTTCTTCGTAGAGAACATTTCAAAAACGTCATCAATACTTTTTATTTAGAACATTATGAAAACATTATCATTGCTACGTGTATATGAGATATTTACAAAATGTCCTCGAAACTTTTATTTAGAAAGTTTTACAAACGTCGTGTAAATAAATATGAAGATTTTAGGTAATTGAAAATGTTCTCAATACCTTTTTGAAATATATTACAATATATACAAAAATATTTATTTTTCTAAAATTATAATTCTAAGTCCATATATTATTTGTCATAATATTTTCCTCTAGTATAGTGATTGATATAACAACATGAATTATAAACATAAAAAACAGGACACCAAAAATTCATACCCTTAATATAAAAAAGTTAAAGTTACAATAAATATTAATGACAAAATCAATACATACCCTCAATAAATATTCATTTCAAAAAAAAAAAAAACTAGTACCTACTACAAAATTTAATATTAATAAAAGTCATTCAAACTAACTAAATCCAAGAAAAATCTTTAACATACCTAGCTTCAAAAAAGACCTATAAAAATATATATATAATTACTGAACATTACATGAAATATAATTGTAATTATTTTTAACAATAAAAATTTATAAGTACAATTCAAAGCTTGTTATTAGGATTTTAAAATTTTTTATAGCATCTCCTTTGTTTTATCGCAATTGGAAAAAATAAGTACTTGTTAAAATATGTTAAAAGTCTAATTCAAAGTTTACTTCGTCTTTGTCTATATTAATTTGATAAAATATTTAGACCATGCTACGATGGTTTCTAAAGCATCACCAAAGTTTTTTGCATCATCTATTTTTCTATATAATTCAACACTTGGATCAATGACATTGTTCACCCAAACTCTCCTACAATCCCTTCCAAGAGATGCATTGTGAACTCTTGTTGTATAATCCTGTCGAGACCCCTTCTCTAAGCCAAGGGGCTCGACTGGCACAGTGGCCGACAAACTCACTCACCACGTCGAGTTCGCCCAACCACTATTAAGTCCCTTTCCAATCTCATACAACAGACGATATCAGAATAAGTGAAACACTTAAAAACGAAAGGAAGCAACACACGAAAGAGAAAACATTTCATTACATATTTGTCTTGTTCAAGATACAAAATTGACCATTTACACATGTACAAGGAATGACCAACCTCTAAATCAGGGACCAAAAAGAAAGGAGACAGAAGTCCTCAGGGAGTTAGGCGATTACCACGTCTTTCCCTTTATCAGCCACTGAAAAATCTAAAATAGTGATAGAATAATGAGCCTAAAATCAACATGGCTCAGTGAATAGAAAGCCCAGCATGTTAACTATAATTAATACTCCAAAACAATGTATGTACGCATGAGCAACAAAAATACTGTAAAATTTAAATGTGTGGCTTAGTACAAAGAAGTTATAAATAATGCAACCATTATAAAAACATTTCAAATCCATGCTAGTCAAAAATATATTCAGGCTAGAGTTAACTCAACAAACCTAACCTATGGTCATCGCTCTAGCAGGTCCTAGATTAGGCGTACTGGCCACTCGAGCGAGTCATAAGCTAGGCGTATTCGGCGAATACCCTAACCCCACGCTCGGTTCTTGAGTGCCGTGACTCGAGCGGGTTCGATGGTTAGGTGCACTATGACACCCCAGCTCTTGGTATCCGTCTCTTTCTCTGTTGCGACGATCCGTCGTGGGGCAGCATGCAGATACGGCTTGCGCCCGTTCGTTCGTTCGTTGGGAGACGATGGGTCATCTCGTTGTTCATCGAGAGCCGGAGGCCACGTGGTTCGATTTCCTTTCTCTTTCAATCTTACATTTCAAACCTTTCTTTTTAGCAAGTTATAAAGTCAAAACTAAAATGTATAACGACCATCAAAATACTCGTTCCTTTCAGTAGATGTGAAATTCATTAAAATTTTCATGTAGCGGAATTCAATTCATTCATAAATCCATAGTGAAATCATTTTTGACCAAGTGAAATACTTTGCAGCAGAACCAAATTTATTTCCAGAGCATAGTATGAAGATAAAACATGGCCCAATGAGCCTAAGTTCCAAAATATTTAATTTACATGTGAAAAGTTCAAAGATAAAAGAGGGCACATGCCTAGTTTAATTTAAACACTAAAATATTATTTACAACAAAATGGTACAACGGTAAACTCAAGAAAAATTGAAAACTGTGACAACCTCCCAGCGAGGTAACTACCCAAAATAACAGCCCGTATGCTGGCCTACTCCTGCGATGTTAAAGATGACCTGTAATAGAAAAGTAGGGTGAGCTCGAGAGCCCTGTGGATCATCTCTATACATCGTTAGCATTATATAAACCAGAATACAAAACATACAATTTCTTTCATTACATTACGCGTTTCACACGATTTCTTGTTTTGTTATCATCTAAGACCGAAAGAGTCCATAACCCTCGGTATCCCCTATGTAGTTCGGCAGCGAATCCAGGGGTAAATCCCGAGGGCCGGTTACCTTCGGGACCACAATCTGAGGACGAAAGTCCGCAGTGACTCTCCGTCCGAAGATACAATCAGCTGTCGTAGTCAGCTCGGTATGGACAACCACGATGACACCCTAAGGTCGGTCACCATGCCAATACGTGGAGTTATTAATCTTAATTTAATGTTCTTTAGTCATACATGTCATTCCAAGTCATACGTGATCATCAATGTACCATTTAAAGTAAATCAAAATAGATGCGTTCAGCCATTCATGGAAACCATCTCATAGAAATCTCTATCTAGCATGTTATGGCACAAGCAACCATGCATCAAGTATATACACCAAGTCAAACCCAAACAAGGTCAATCAAACAAGTCCTACCATGCTTCTAAACATATCTTAATCTAACCAAACATCATGTTATGCATTCAAAATTTGGATAAGGCTAAGGAGTAAGCAAATCACACCCACATTAGCACTTCTCAATCTTGCGCCTTGCTCTTCGCCGTGCATGCCTCAGATTATCAATCAATAGGGTTTTTAAACAATGAGAATATTGAGTCTAAGGAATACATGGCATAACCGAAACCCTAAGGTTTGTGTTCTTGGCGCATGTGTTTCAAATGCACCCAAAATCAAAACAAAACAAGGGAACATCGGTGCATGTCGCATTATTGTGGCAATGCGAAACATTGCCGCAGTCGCTGGAGCCGGCGACATGTGCTTAACACCTCAATGCTTGGTCATTAAGTTTAAAACACACATTAACTCAAGGAAAAATGAATTACACCAAAGGAAAGTGGTTTAAAAAGCTAAGAAAACAAGATCTCAAGAAGGTTTCAAGATTTACCTTAGCACAATACCTTTTCCAAGCGTGCCTCAACCCGAATCCACCCTTGTTGATGTTGCTCTTGACAGATCTGAGCTTGAAAACAGTAGAGAATGGTTTGAAGGAGCTCAAACCACCCTTAGAACTCAAAAGAACACTTAAGAAATGAGATGAGAAAGTTTGGTGAGATCTTGAGAGATAAATTAGTGATTTGCGGCGAAAAAATCTAGATCTAGGGTTTTCTGCGCATTTTCATTTATATAGAAATCGATGAATTACGACGGTCACTATAACATTACTGCGGTCACTGTGCAATTATCGCAGTGGACAGACTGGTGTACATTGTTTATTTCTGGGTTTTTCGCGTGATTATCGCGGTCGCTCAAACACCAACCGCGGTCACCAGAATGCACTTCCCTGTTTCATTTATGGGTTTCTCCTACAATTACCACGGTCACTATAGGACCAACCGCGGTCACCAAAATGATGTATTTCCTTTCGTTTTCTTGGTTTTTTCTACAATAACCGTGGTCACCAGAATGAAATTTTTGGTGTTTAACGTCTTTCTTCGCCATTTCTCGTGTTTCTCGGATTGGCATCACTCTTACATTTGGTTAGACTTATAGTACATGATTTTCGAATATTTTTGTCATTTTTATTCTTTTATTAAATTTATTTTCCTACTTTAACTATTCCTCATGACATGGAGGTCTTGTAAACTTTCAGGGTATTACATGCACTGATCATGTGCCCTAACCCCTGGCGCTTAGACCTCGAGTCTATCACAATCACATCAAGTACCATGACCCCGACGGTCAGCCCTCGAGCCTATGGTCTCACTACCTGTGTACATATACATGTCTCAAAACCAATCAGATGTATCTAAATATCATGAAACCATTTAAATCATGTCATTTCACACAAGTTTTATGCAAGGAATACGAGCTATAAAGAAAACCTGAATCAAACTACTCACCTCGGGTCCTGCACACCAATGTCCCGTCGACAACCGGCCCAGTCTGATAGTGTTTACTCGAAATCTGCATCAGTTAAACTCAATCTCAGTTCTATCCATACAGTGAAGTAATCTCTAATCTCACTGTCCATACCTAGTTTCGATCAACTCAATCTTCTTAGTCAATGTTCGGTCAATCAGTCAAACTTAGTCAACTCTTGGTCAATTTGTTCCCAAATTGGGTAAAAATAGGTCAATTGGGTCAAAATTAGGTCATTTGGGTCAAAATTCTCAATTTCCAACATTTAGCCAAATTTTGAGTTCTTTGTTCTCTTGCGTAGTGAACTTTCCGATTTTTCTGCGATCAATCCATAAGTTGGGCTTATCCAAAACTTTTCAAATTTTATCTAGACTGCCTAAACTTTCACTAAAGTTTTATTTCATGATTTTTGGGCACCATTTACTAGGGTTTCTAAGTGCATTAACAGGGACTGTAAAATCCCGTATTCCTTGTGATAGGTAGTCACTTAGTGCATTAGTGACCTACTTCCCAAATTCAAAATGCCCTGAAATTTGGGACACTTATTATTGACATGTCCAGTGATCTCTCCACCAAATTTCAGCTCAAATTGCCTTCATGTGGTCAGTCAATTAGTCCCATACTTTTTTGTCCATGAAACAGATTGTTCATTGACTCAAATCCCCTATGCTTTTCAAGTGCCTATGTACTTTGGTTCTAGCACCAATCTGATGCTATTTCTTGATATTTTTGCAAGAGTCTAGTTGCCAGAATTCTCATTAATTAAGTCTTACTTAAAACAGTAAGCAACCCTAATCATATTTGCTCTCAAACATAACTCCAAATCATGGTATGCATAAGGGTATTCTGGAATTTTTCTACGTCCCATAATACTAACTAATAAGGTATGTTTGCAAGCATATAAAATCTAAACCATAGAATCTTTTGGTTCGAGGTTTTTGCCCTTTTGTAGTCCCAAGTATGGGGTTCAAAATGCCTCTGATCTTAGTCCAAATGGACTCCTCTAGGTACCCCAAACAATGTTTTCAATCTGGTCTCACAATTTGCTTTCTATAGAAACTGTCAAAATAGTTAATCAGACAGTCAGTTTCATAGCCTTATAAAATAGATTTAAAGTTTTAGTATTTGATTTCTACCACTTGGACATGGAAGTACACGTAATAAGAATGAAAAAGAAGGGTTTTACCTCCAGAACAGACTTGAAATGGCCTAGGAATCGAAGCTCTAAAGATTGATTCAACACAATTTTTTTGCTTTCTAGGTTTGAAACATGACAAACAACACCTCTTCTTTGCTATTTCAGCTTCAAATGGTTCTGAGATTCAGCGAGCTGCTTGTGGGACGTTGTAGATGATGGCAAGAGCTTTCCAAAGAGCCTTAGAATACTCAAAATGGAGGTCAAACGAAAAAGTTACATGTTCTGGAAGATGGAAAAAAAATCTGGAAATTAGAAACTCTTGCTCAAGTGGTGGTTTTGGTGCATGGAGGGGGTGCTTGCATGGCAAAATAAGGTGCCACGTGGCCCTTGAGCTTTCATGCAAGACTACTAGTTGTCATCACACATTGGCTTGCTCATGAGGTGAGACTTGATGGCTAAAACAATGGAAATCCATGGTTTCTTGCTGGAAATTCGCGATAAATTCTCAAAAATTCAAGAAAAAAATGGGCAGGGAGGTTGTTTTGGTGCGTGGGCCGTCCAGGTGAACGGGCTAGCCCACGGCCCGGTTGAAGTCGCACGGGCCATTGGCTTACACCCTTGGCTTGGTGGGTCAGGCCTGTGGCCCGACCGATTTTTGGCCCGTGCGCTGAATTTCTGTTTTTTTTTAATTTCTACACACACACACACAGATATATATATATATATATATATATATATCGATTTTTTACATTTTTTCTAAATTATTAAAAATCATTAATTCATTATTTCTTATCAAAATCTTCTAGTTATACACCATTTTCATTATTTATACAATTACTTTTTCAAAAAATTTAACAATCCACTAAAATCATATTTTTCTCCCAAAAATTTTATAATTATTTTAAAAATTCAATAATCAATCCCAAAAATTATCTCTCAAGAAATCGCATTTTTCTTATAATTTCACGTATTTTTTTCCCGTCAATATCATATTTTTCTCAATTATTCTAATTTTCTCCAATAATTAATTTAAAATTGAGAAAATTAAGATAAATCCACGTATTTCCATTAAAATTCTTGCAAACACATATATGGGACCCAAAGATTTTTGTGTATCAAAACATGGGTCATCACAAATCTGTTGATGAAAATTTTCCTTTAGCTACAACAACTTCATTTCCACCATCTTTTGGGTACCAATGCAATAACAAGCAATCATTGTTTTCTTTCGGAAGATGTGTTTCCTCTGGTTCGACTTCCTTGTTGTGACTATATCAATTCAAACAACTAATAAAAAATAAATATGCTAGTTAAAAAAAGTTTAAAAAATATATTAATAAATGTCAACCATATCATTATAGTTTATCCGAGTTTGGCTTTTGATAATATAAAAAATATCAACACTTGTACCTTGACCTTGTTAAACATGGTTTAAAAAAAATAAATTATTGCGTTTCACACAGACACAAACTACTAATGGATAGCATGAACATTGCCAAATAAAAAAACTTAGAGTTAGCGAAGAGCATAAAAATCCAATGCATGGGCAATAAAACAATTTAGATTATATAAGAGGGTGCATCATTCAAATATATGCACTATTTTGAAGCTTGAATCCGAAATTCAAAGAAAAACAAAGTGTCCATTAAGATAAAAAGATAATAATAATAATAAGAAGAAGAAATTCCTACACAATTTAAATTCTACATTTCACAGATCTCAGTTGAAATATAAATTCGATATATCAATATGTGTGCTCCTTGATTGTGACCACCATCTTATTAGATTTAAGTGTAATGAGATTCTAAATTAACCAATTGAAACTTCAGAGGTTTTTGCCTTGTGTCTCAGGTGTAATTTTAGGTCATATTATGAAGCCATCAAAGTACAAAAAAAAATATCACATATCATATAAGAACGAAAGTCTTGACAACCACAAGAATGAAAAATTAATAACTCACTTAATTATCTTCAAATCAACATGCATTTTAGTTTTAAAGATAGAAAATAAGTTACTCAATAGATATGATATTTGGATAGCAATTATAGTAATTAAATGATATAGAATAAATGTCCCATAAAGTAATTTTTATACCTTTGTAATAAAAATTATTATATGACTCAATATACTAGACATAATTGTTGTAAAAGAAATTTTACTCTCTTTTGCGCATCTTTCATTCCTTCAATATCTTGTTTGAGATGGGTGACTGTCTCTTCTATTTTTTTTTCTCTTTTTCTTTTTCGATTACATGCATCAACACTTGAGGGGGTAACTCTAAAGCCAAGCCCTTGAACACGCCCCTGCCTTTCTAGTCCTAATACTTGGCTAAGAGCATCATTTTTTATATTATCCATCCCTATTGAGGCAATAAAATTTTGGCTAAAGTCTTTCAAATTTCCTAACAATTCAATATTAATACATTTATTAATTTATCATGATAAAATATATAATTATAAATAGACAATTGAGGAAATGAATTACCAATGTTTCACTGATTATTTCATTTAAAGGTATATCATTATTTCTTAGATGTCCTTTAGTCCACAAGTCCACCCTTGAAATACATGGCAACCCTGAATTTTCTTATATCTACAAGATATGACAAATAGAAACTAAAACATAATATTGCAAAAATATATAGTTAAGCAACACTTCAACTAGATTATACTTACGATTTCATGTTCCAATCTAACATAACCCTTACGTTTCAAAGTGTGTCAAAGCTTATTTTTCTTTTATTTAGTTCGAATATCTTACTTATGGCCTACAAGAACAATATATATAAGAACAATATTAACCAAAAATATTAGTACAACTAAAATTCCTTGTTGGTTCAATATAACTCATACTTATAAAGACAAGATATAGTTGCCTCAAATTTTGAAGATAATTTGTTATTTACAAATAAGTTTCATGATCCGTCATCTAAAATATTTTTTGGACATAATTTATCATATAATTTAGCATTGACCTTTGTTTTCTTTTCAAGTTGTCAAATTTGTTTGATAATTCTTGACTTGTACTGCCTCCAATATTTTTCCATCAACTCATGTGCTGCCTTTTTGTGTGAATCATCTACTATAAATCATTGTTGTATCAAATATAACAAGCATAAATATATATGTGACTCAATAATAGAAAAAAAAAATCAAATTCTAATTATGTGTACCTTAACTAATGATCATAACTCATCTTTTAATACTAAATCAACATGATTCCATTTTTTAATCACTATCGGCGTATGTTCATAGGCAAAGACACCCCCGCATGAACAGTACTTATCCGAATTTGTTGCAATTGGGTGTGTGTGTGTGTGTAAATATTTATTTATTTTCTCTTATTCTTATTATTATCATCATCATTATTATTATTATTATTATTATTATTATTATTATTATTATTAATTTATATACATTCAACCCAAAAATAACATTTTTTAAAAAAAATTAAATAATTACCCAAAAATTCATTATTCCTTTCTAAAATTCATATAATTAACCCAAAAATCATATTTTCTCCCATAAATCACATTTATTCAATAATTAATGTATTCTCTTCCCGAAATTCATATTTCTCAATTAACTTAATTTCTGTCAATTAAATGGGTAAAATTAGAGAAATTTAAAAATTCATATATTATCATTGAAAATTCTAAAAATACATGGGAATGCATATCTCGAATCCATCAACTTGGTGTTCAAAAATATAGATCGTTACTTGTTCTAACAAAATGATTTATGAATGTATATGATGAACTAGCATATTGTTATAAAATCCTATACTATCTTTCATAATAAACATGACATATATACATAGTTTTAAATGCATATACTTAATGCAAGACATATTATTGACTGAGCCACCACGGATCTAAGGCTCACTACAGTAATACCCCGCCTCTCATGCTCAGGCCCAAATCATCTGACAATATTTTTCTTTTACATTTTTGGGCCACCTGGGAGGCGAGCCCATGCTAAGTTAACTTTTTTCCTTTCCAAATCTCAAATCCAAGAGACTCCCTATATACATTTGTCTATATACAAAACAATATATGAACATTTGATACGCCATAGAATAAAATAAAATTCCTTGTTATTTATTAATTTCAAAAAAAAAAATGAAGAGTAATAACTATTGGCAACCCTACAAGTGCACGAGATCACGATAGTAATAACTAATGAAGACCGGGTACAGTCATCAGGGAACAGAATTGTAATTAATTATCTCAAATTTCAATCTAATGTTAGCTTTCATTTCATCAAGGCACATAATAGAGTTTAACATGTCTTAATCTAAATCAAAATTTAATCTACTGAAAGCAATAGAAATCTGTTGATGAAACTATATTTAAAAAAATGTCTAAGATAGTAAATTCTTTTATTTTTGCCTTCAATCTCTATTCCAATTTACTTAATCTCTGTTATTGTGGATTCTCGCACTTATCATTGAGACCCTCTCCTGAGGTGCCCCAACATCTATCAGTATTGTTCCCTAATACCCTTTCCCGAGATACATAGTTAACAACCTAATGCTTTGTGAACATCATTCACGTGCAACCCCCTAAATAGTCAATAACCTCTCGATTAATCAATTGATCTAGGTTTTTATTGTGATAATCCAACTATTAAACATCTCTCCCAAGTTGATTCAATAGTCTGAGATCATAGTGTTCATGGCCAGTAAACAATAAGCATTAAACACACACACACAACATAACACAATGTATAAAAATTAATCAATTGAAGGAAGAAATCTCAGGTTCATACATCATAAATTTACATCCTAGAGTAAAGAACTAGCTAGCCTGACATTGTATTAAGTACAAATATCAAAGAATAATAAATAAATGTTAGCATACTCAAATCTTAAGCCCTTAATCTTCAATCCCTTCTTGGTCTTCTATTTTTATCTTCTTTTCAGCCATTACAATCAAGTATTTCCGAATTAGGTAGGTCATAGTCTAATCTCCTTTTCAATTTATAGGCTCACACTAAAAAAAACCCTAAAAAATATAAGAAACACCGTAATTAAACGTGTTCTTGCAGTCAATGACCGTGGTGAGTCTCCTCCCAATGTGAAAACACAGATTTTTGAAATTCTGTGAACCGCGGTAGACATTTCTGACATTCTGAGCATATTCTAGTTACCAGGGTCACTGGATCATTGACCGCGGTAACTAGTGTGTTGCATTTTTTCTAGTCTTTTTTCAGCTACCTTGGTCGTCGGTTCTCCTATGCCGATAATTGGTTGCTTTCCTTTGATTTCTACTTTTCTTTACCTCTGCCTGTTGTAATTCTCTCTTGACTTCGTTCTTGTGATGACCCCTCAGTGGGCCCCCAGAACCCCCCCTCAGGGCACTCTGGGCTAGGTGTTCACTCAAAGGTACTATTCCCCCCTGGGATTTTATTTCGCCTCCGTGGAGTTTTGAACCCATGACCTAGGGGATAAGTACATTGTTCTTGCAACATCTACTACCATTGAGCTCAATGGTAGTGGATGTTGCAAGAACAATGTACTTATCCCCTAGGTCATGGGTTCAAAACTCCACAGAGGCAAAATAAAATCCCAAGGGAGGGGGAACAATACCTTTGAATGAACACAGCCTAGAGTGCCCTGAGGAGGGTTTTGGGGGTCCACTAAGGGGTCATCACAATAAAAGGAGTCTTTTACTGTGACGACCCCAACCTAAGCCCACAGAACCCCCCTCAGGGCACTCTATACTCGGTGGTTACTCAAAATTACTATTCCCCCCAGGGGATTTTATTTCGCCTCTGTGGATTTTTGAACCCATGACCTAGGGGATAAGTACATTATTCTTGCAAAATCCACTACCATTGAGCTATTGTCAAATGAGGTCTAAAAATCACAAAGTAAAATTTTGAGAAATAAATGATAAGTATAGATGAAATCTAGAAATTTTTACGCCAATCTGATGTATGCATTGACGACAGAAAAATGGGAAAGTCTGCTATGCAGATAGGATAAAAAGGGCAGAAATTTAGGTACCTGGTGTCCTAACAAAAAACTAGGCCAAATGAGGTCCAAAAATATCAATTAAAATCCTGGTGAATATTTTGGGAGTATAGGTCACATCTGAAACATTTTTCACAAATCCAACATACGTAGTGATCTCAGGAAAATTGGGAAATTCACTGCGCAGATGGAATGAAAAATCTAAAATTTGAGTGCCTGATATCCCTATTAGAAAATATATGAAATGAGGTCCAAAAATCGGAAACTAAAATTCTTTGGAATATATAGGGGTATAGATCATATCTGCAAAGTTTCGTGCAAACCTGACATACGTATTGCTCGCAAAAAAATTGACAAATTTGTTGCGCAAATAGGTCATAAGGTAGGAAATTGACTAGTATGGGAAAATTGGGGGATTTTAGCCAAACAGGTCCACCTTGACCCCATTTTCCCCAAATTGACCCATATTGACAATTGTGACTAGGTTGACCAAAATTGACTAAGTTTGACCAAGTTTAACTGAGTCGAATTTGTGTTGACTAAGACCAATTAGGGACGATAAGATTAAAATTAAGATGTGTTTCACAGAGGGACTGAAATTAAGTTTAACATAACACAGATTTGAGCATATATCACGGGACTGGGCTGAATGTCGAGGGGACATCGGTGCGCAGGACTCGAGGTGAGTAGTTTAACTCAGCTGTTATCTTAACTGTATTCCTTGCATTGAAAATGATTGAAGTTATCATCGATTAAATGGTTTCTCATGTGGAGCCACAATGATTGATTTGAAATATATGTAATGGTACACCAATAGTGAGACCATAGGCTTAAAGTCCGAGAGTAGGGTCAAGGTACACGATGTGATTGGTTTAGGCTTGAGGTCTGAGCATCAGGGTTAGGGCATATGATCACTGCGCCTAGCCTTAGACCCGCTCGAGCACGACACTTGAGGACCGAGCCCAGGGTTAGGGTGTTCGATAAATGCTCCTAACCCTTGACCTACTTGAGTGGCTATTATGCCTGACTCATGACCCGCTCGAGCGATGACCATAGGATTGTATTTGATGATTTGAACCCTAGTCTTGACAAAATTTTGAGCTGCATGTATTTAAATTTGAGTATGAGTTATTATAACATGCTAGTTTTACTACTCACTAAGCCACGTTGTACATTAGGCTCACTATTCTACTAACATTTTAGGTCCCCTTAGCAGCTGATAAGGGGAAAGGCGTCGTGATAGCCTAGTCCCCTGAGTGATCTTTTATTTCTTTTTGGTTTTATTAGAGGTCGGTTACTTTTACTTTTTGGTATGCTTGTAATTCTTAATGGACAAATTGTATTTTTGGAACATGATGATATGAAATGTTTTGTTTACTCTCATGCCTTAAATCAATGGATGCTTGAATTACTTTGATATGTGTTAGTGTTGAGATTGGTGAGGCTTAACGGTGACTGGGCATACTCGACTCGATGAGTGGGTTCGTTCAGCCACCGTGCCAGTCAGGTTGCCCTCCGGTCTAAGGAAGGGGTCTCGACATACGTGGTATAAGAGCTAGGTTTTTTTAAAAATTTTAAGAAACACCGACAAATCGAGGGCCTAGGTGACATTAGAGTAATTGCAAAAGTAAACGACACCCCTAGCCTAAAGGAAAAGGGGGAGACTACTAGTAATAGAATGTAATTCTGAACATAATGTTTGTTACCAAATGTTTAGGTTAGTCTATTATGAATAGAGGAATAAGTGGTGAACCCGATTTGAAATGCAGATAACAAATGCTGCCTAGACAGGGTAGACCCAGGCGAGGTGGGCCACCACTCAGGCCTAGGGAGCCGACACCACCACCACCTTTGGTTCAGGTTGAGCAAGAGGACCCCACAGAGGCTCGAGGCTGTGATTAGGGCCTCTAACGAGGCTATGCAGGCCCAGACAGCCTTATTGAGGGAGAAACTTGATAGACTGGAGGCAGAAAGGCATAGAGATGAGCTGTCCACGCCAGCAAGACCTTTTATACCGATTGCACCAGTGCCGATGGTCGCCCCTATTGTCATGTCACCATCGCCTACTCCGCCTACATCACCTGTTCCAGAGCCACCAGCTCAGGCAATAGTAGTGTCGGTTGCCCCTATCCAGGACAGACAGGGAGATGAGAGAGCCCATGACTGGCTCCTTAAGAGTTTCATGGACTTACGCCCCACAATGTTCATAGGGGATACCAGTCTAGAGGTGGCAGAGCATTGGTTACTGAGTATGAAGAAGAATGCAGAGACCTTGTGGCTATCAAAGGCAGACCGAGTTCTATTTTCATTGCACATGATAGAGGGTGAGGCCGCCAGACGGTGGCGGACTACGACGAGCATAGAAGGTCAGATCACTTCTTGGGCTAGATTCAGAGAGCTGTTCCTTCAAGCTTACGTTCCAGAGGCAGAGTGGGAACATAAGAAGATGGAGTTTTTGAGCTTGCGCCAAGGGACCATGACAGTAAGTGAATACACCCACCGGTTCCTACAGTTGGAGACATATGCCCGATGGTTGATTGTTGAGCCGAATGAAAAGGCTGGATTTTATAGACTAGGGCTGAGCATTGCTATTAGATAGGCAACTTCTACGTTCAGGGCTCAGACCTTAGAGGAGATCTAGAGGGATGCCCTTTGATATGAGATGGCCGGGTTAGAAGGGTGTCCTAAGATTTCCATCGTGCTGAGTAGTGCTCCTCAGTCTCAACCATAGTAGCAGGCACATTTACAGACTCAACAGTCATCTAGAGGTGGGTCAGGAGGATAGAGAGGTCGGGGTCGTTATCAGAGGAACAAGAAGAGGAAGTTTTCAGAGGGATAGTCGAGCGCCACTCCCAGTTAGACTGCCACGATAGCAGTTGCACTCACGACCACTCCTATTCAATCACAACCACCAGTAGAACATCATAATACATTCTATGGGGGCCGAGGTAGAGGTCTTGGTCAAGGCCGTGGACAGTGTTAGGGCTACCAGGGTGGACAGAGGTAGGGTTATCAGGGTGGGCAGAGGCCACCCCTTACATGCTATCAGTGCGGGCAGGTTGGGCACAAGAGGGCTGAGTGCCCAACCCTTACAGCAGGTCCCATTTCTTTTCCTTCAGCAATCAGGGACAGAGCACAGGCTGTCACCCAGCCCGACCCTGAGTCGACGAAGACCTTGGTTGAAGGTACAATTTTTCTTTATGATTCATCTATCTATTTTTTTATTGATGTTGGGTCTAAACTGTCATTTATTTTTGGATGTGCCGTGGATAGACTTGGACTTAGACCAATTAGGGCTCCCACTTATTTGATGTTGAGCATGACGAGCACTTGAAGATCACCTTGCAAACCTTGAGGAAGCATAGATTATATGCCAAGTTCACTAAGTGCGAGTTTTGGTTGTCAGAGGTTCGATTTTTGGCTTATGTGGTTAGAATGGGAGGTATTTCTATAGACGCTACTAAGGTCGAGTTGATTATCAGCTGGCCGAGACCTACTACAGTAATAGAGATCCATAGCTTATTGGGTTTAGCAAGCTATTATCATCGTTTCGTCCGAGACTTTTCGAGGATTGCAACTCCGATGACGAACTGACCAAATAGTATACTCCATTTATATGGACTGATAAGTGCAAGAATGTCTTCCTTGAGCTTAAGCGGAGATTGGCATCTGCTCAAGTATTAGTGTTGCCTAAGCCCGACTGAGCGCTGACGATGTATACTGATGCTTCGTAGGTAGGCCTTGGTTGTGTATTGATGCAAGATGACGGGGTTGTTGCCTTCGCCTCGCGATAGTTGAAGATTCATGAGAGGAACTACCTTGTGCATGACCTTGAGCTGGCAACAATAGTGTTCGCTCTTAAGATTTGGCAACATTACTTCCATGGAGAGCGTTTCACGCTCTATTCGGATCACAAGAGCCTAAGATATTTAAAAGAATAGCTTTAGTCTGGGATTTCAAAGGTTTGGGAAAGGGCAAGATGTTTTCATAGAAGGATTTAAACATGAGATAGAGGCGATGGATGGAACTGCTGAAAGATTATGACTTCATTATTGGGTATCACTCAGGGAAGGCTAATGTAGTGGTTGATGCTTTGAATAGGAGTCGAGATTGCATGTATGGCTAGACACATGTCTTAGGAGTGGAGGATGATAGACTTTTTCCACAGTTTTGAGTATCCACAAGTCATCTTCTAAAACTAGAGTTAGTACACAGATTTCAACCCATCCAATTTAGGTTTAGAGATTACGGAGGGACAACCTCATGATGCGAACTATGGTATGTTTAGGGGTTAGGCAGAGGACACTTCTCGTGGAGATTGGTCACTGGATTCACATGGTGCATTGAGGTTCAGGGGACGGTTGTGGGTACCAGATGATTCTAGTTTGAGACGTAGTGTGCTCGAGGAGCTATACTGTTTGAGATACGCTATTCATCCGGGTGCCAATAAGATGTACCAAGATGCTAAACGCACGTATTGGTTGCTTGGGATGAAGATAGCAGTCTTCATCCAGAGATGTGATACGTGCCAGCAGGTTAAAGCTGAACACCAGAGACCCGGTGGACCCTTGGAGTACTTATCTATACCCGAGTGGAAGTGGGAACATATCACCATGGACTTCGTCATAGGGCTACCTTGTACACGGAGGATGCGTGATGTTATTTGGGTAGTTGTGGATCGTTTGACAAAGTCAGCCCATTTTCTTGCTATGAATAATAGGAATTCAATGGAGCAGTTGAGCCGCCTCTATATCAGAGAGATCATGAGGCTAAATGGGGTTCCCTTATCCATTGTATCTGATAGAGACGCTAGGTTCACGTCCTGATTTTGGCAGACATTACAGACCTAGTTGGGACCAAAGGTGAACCTTAGCACAACCTTCCATCCACAGACTGATAGTCAGTTTGAGCGAGTGATCCAGATTTTGGAGGATATATTGCGCACCTGCGTTATAGATTTTGGTGGTAGCTGGGAGGATCATTTGGCCTTGTGCGAGTTTGCTTATAATAACAGCTACCAGGCGAGCATTAGGATGGCACATTTTGAGGCGTTGTATCGTAGGCCATGTAGATCCCCTGCTTGTTGGGTCAAGACGGGTTATAGAGCAGTTTTGGGCCTCGCCTTCATACAGGAGCAGAATGAGAAGATACAGAGGATCAGACAGAATCTAAAGGCTACTTAGGACTGGCAAAAGACTTATGCTCATAACCGAAGGAAGGTCCTTGAGTTTGAGGTTGGCGACCATGTCGTCTTCCGCATTTTGCCTTGAAAGGGGCAAACACAATTTGGGATTTCAGGGAAGCTAGCACCGAGATATATAGGGCTTTTTGAGATCCTTGAGAGGATAGGCCCTGTTGCTTATCAGCTAGCATTGCCGCCACAACTATCGGGTGTGCATAATGTATTTCATGTTTCTTTGTTGAGGAAATATCACCCTGATCTCTCGTATATTATTGATTGGAGGCATGTAGAGTTACAAGAGGACTGTACATACGATGAGATGCCCATGGCTATCATCGATCGAGTTGTGAGAAAACTGCACAACAAGGAAATACTTATGGTACGAGTGTGCTGGCGGTTTCATAGTGCTGAGTAGGATACATGGGAGAGCAAGGATTTCATGATCCGAACTTATCCTGAGTTGATGCGTGTTGCTCCTTAACTTGTGTAACTTGTAGCATGATAAATTTCGATAATGAAATTTTCTATAAGGGGGGAAGACTATAAGAATCAGTGTTTTTAAACATGTATTTTCGTATATTTTTCTGGAAATTATAATAGAAATACATGAATTTTTTTCAAAATTTTTTCTAATTATTTATTGAAGAAAATTAGAATAATAAGGAAAAATGCAAATTTGAGGAGAAAATACATGAAATTATAAGGAAAATGTAATTTTTTTTAGAGAAATAATTTTTAGGATTGATTATTGAATTTTTAGAATAATTATGAAATTTTTATAGAAATTTGTAAAATTTTTGGGAGAAAAATGTAATTTTTGGAGGAATTTCTCAATTATTGGAGAAAATAATTGTATAAATAATGAAAATGGTATGTAATGGGAAGATTTTAATGAGAAGTAATGAATTAATAATTTTTGATAATTTTAGAAAAAAAATGTGAAATTTTGATATATATATATATATGTCTATATAAAAAAAAACAAGCAACAAAAAAATAAAAGATGAAATTGGGCCACCTGGGCAACCCAGGGGCATGGGCCTGGACTGCCCAGGCCCATGTGGGCTAGGCTGGGTGCACAGCCCAGCCCGCGATCCCCTTTCCTATCTTCTTCTTCTCTTCCCTCTTCTTCTTCCTTCTCTTCCTCATTTTCAGTAGAAAATCAACAGAAATGGTGCGAAAAACTAGTTTTCCCATGGTTTTTGCCCATTGTTTTGATCATCAATGCACTCCCCCAACATCTCCCCGTGTTCCTTAGAACATTGAGCCATGAGCCAAGGCATTTTCAGCTAGAGATACTACAAAAATCTCGTTCAAACTAGCTACAAGAAATTTCTGATCTTGTTTTTCTGCATTTTTGGCTTGCAAACCCACCACCTTCAAACCTCAATATCTCTCTCATCCAAAGTTTATTTTAGACGTTCTTATAGTTGTTGAAAAATTCACACTATCCTCTTCAAGGAAGTCTAAGTCGTTGATCACGAACACAGACCATTTGAAGCAGAAACAGCCATGAAACTTGTTATTCGCCACTACAAAGCCTAGAAAAGAGGTGTTGTCTGATTTTTGGAAGGTTGATTTCTGGGTCATTTGAGCTTCGTTCTTAATGTTTTATTGCTCGTTTTAAAGCTTGTAATGTGTAATTTAATTTTTATCTTATGTGAAACACGAACTAACCTCTCGAAATGTATCAAAAGTGGCGGCGAAGATGGGCTGCTACCAACTGTGACAGAAAAACATAGCGCTGGGGGCAGTTTTGCAGCGATATTTGAAGCACGCCGGGGACACCAGGCGATATGAGATTTCAAGTGCACAAATTAGACACCAAGATCTATGAGTAGGTATAAATTTTGTAACCTAAGGCCTTGTATTGATTATTTTACGGGCACTTGAATATGCCTTGTTGAATATGAATCATGGTGCATAGAAAATTTTTTGAAAAATCTGTAGTAGGCCTAGGTTTTCAGCTTGCTGCCACGAATTTTTAAAAATTCTTAGACATGTCCGATTCACCTGAAATTTGGAGGATACATTTATGAAACAATTAAGAATGTTGTGTAAAATCTTGGATTCAAATCAATAAGTCTAAGTGGGTCAATCAGACGCATTGGCGACTGCCTGCCACATGCAGTCTAAGAAACAGAGAACCCTGATATCCCTATTAGAAAATGTACCAAATGAGGTCTAAAAATCACAAAGTAAAATTATGAGAAATAGTTGATAAGTTTAGATAAAATCTAAAAATTTTTGCGCCAATCCGATGTACGGATTGACCGCAGAAAAATGGGAACGACTGCTGCACAGATAGGATAAAAAGGGCAGAAATTTACGTACCTGATATCCTAACTAAAAACTAGGCCAAATGAGGTCCAAAAATATCAATTAAAATCCTGGTGAATATTTTTGGAGTACATGTCACATCTGAAAAATATTTTACAAATCTGACATAGTAGTGATCTCAGGAAAATTGGGAAATTAGCTGCGCAGATGGAATGAAAAATCTGAAATTTGAGTACCTGATATCCCTATTAGAAAATGTACCAAATGAGGTACAAAAATTGGAAACTAAAATTCTTGGGAATATCTAGGGGGTATAGATCATATCTGCAAATTTTCGTGCAAACCTGATTTATGGATTGCTCGCATAAAAATCGACAAATTTGTTGCACAGATAGGTCCTAAGGTAAGAAATTGACTAGTATGGGAAAAATGGGGGATTTTAGCCAAATGGGTCCACCTTGACCCCATTTGCCCCAAATTGACCCATGTTGAACAATTTTGACTAGGTTGACCAAAATTGACCAAGTTTGACCAGTTGATCAAGTTTGACTGAGTCGAATTTGGGTTGATTAAGACCAATTAGGGACGATAGGACTAAAATTAAGTTGTGTTTCACAAAGGCACTGAATTAAGTTTAACATAATGTAGATTTGAGCATATATCACGGGAATGGGCCGAGTGTTAAGGGCACATCGGTGCACGAGACCCGAGGTGAGTAGTTTAACTCAGTTGTTATCTTAATTGTATTCCTTGCATGGAAAATGATTGAAATTGTCTTCGATTGAATGGTTTCTTGTGTGGAGCCACAATGATTGATTTGAAATATATCTAGCGGTACACCAATAGTGAGACCATAGGCTCGAGGTCCGAGCGTAGGGTCAGGGTACACGATATGATTGGTTAGACTCAAGGTCTGAGCGTCGAGGTTAGGACATATGATCAGTGCGCCTAGCCTCAGACCCGCTTGAGCAGGGCACTTGAGGACTGAGCCTAAGGTTAGGGTGTTCGATGAATGTGCCTAACCCTTGACCTACTTGAGTGGCCAATACGCCTAACTCATAATCCACTCGAGCGATGACCATAGGGTTGTATTGATGATTTAAACCCTAGTCTTGACAAAATTTTGAGCTGCATGTATTTAAATTTGGTTTCTTTAACTCTTGCACTATTTATAAATGTTTTACTACATAATTTACTATTACGCATTGCTTTGTCATTACTGTTCATGCATACATGCACTGTTTTGGAGTACGAGTTATTGTGACATGCTAGTTTTACTACTCACTGAGCCATGTTGTACATTAGGCTCACTACTCTACTAGCATTTTAGGTCCCTCAGTAGCTGACAAGGGGAAAGGCGTCGTGATAGCCTAGTTTCCTGAGTGATCTTCTATTTCCTTTTGGTCTTATTAGAGGTTGGTTACTTTTTGGTATGCCCGTAATTCTTAATGGACAAATTGTACTTTTGGAACATGACGATATGAAATGTTTTGTTTACTCTCACGCTTTAAATTAAAGGATGTTTGAATTACTCTGATGTGTGTTAGTGTTGAGATTGGTGAGGCTTAAAGGTGAATAGGTAGACTCGACTCGATGAGTGACTTTGTTCAACCATTGTGCCGGTCAGGTCACCCTTTGGTCTAAGGAAGGGGTCTTGACAGTTCTAGTCCTGCACCACACTAAAGATCCTTCCCGAGACATCATTTTCTCATAGAAATGTTGTAAACCATACAAAAACAATGTTGAAATGCAATGAAACATGTAATTCCTATTATGAATGCTCATGCCACTAATCATGCACAAATGTTGATTCTTCCCTAAGCTTCTATAAAATGCAATAAACAACCTATACTGATGCCAATCTATTACGCAACTAACAAATACCCCCAAACTTAGACTATTGTTCATCCCCGAATAATGACTCAAATTTAAATTCTAATTCTGCTTGGCATACCATATACAATTGCATTCCCCTTTTCACTCATCATTGTAACCTTAATTATTCATCTTTACAGTTTACAACTCATTAACATGTCCCTAAATTTGCTCAAGTTGTCAAGATTTTCAGCTCATCCGCTATTTTTCTCTAATTTCATCCTCTTATCTGTTAGTATTTCAATAATCTTAGACTTTGTAAGTAATTTGTAGTTGTCATTCCATTGATAGACATCCTTTCCTAATGCCTCAGTACACAAACCCTTTCAATGCTCTTCTCTGTCAATCATTTACTTAAAACAAACTTCAGTTTAGATCAGTGGTCTTTTCCTTAGGTTGTAACGTGGCCTGGCTTAGGGTACAACTGTAAAAGGATATTTATTCTGACTCAACTGTACACTCAAGGTTATAACAACTTGTTTCCTTCCATGCACAATTATTCTATCTAAAATAGCATCATATTTGCTCAATTATTTTCCATCATTTTGTTTTTAGAGCTCCCCCAAGCTTGTTTCCTCATGCGTAGTACAATATGTATTCATCTATATGTACTTTCATAAAAGTAAACGTTCAGCTTTCCAAATTTTTTTTATTTTTTATTTTTTATTTTTTTTAACACAATGCGTTAGTAGTACTAAACCATGAATTACATAAATGGGTGCATTTTATAATGGATAACTAGTTTGTATGTTGTTTGGGATTCATAACAAGAATTCAGTGTATAAGGCTCAAAATTGGTTTCAAATGGTAAATATGTCTAGGACCAGCCTTTTGGCTATGGCTAAAACAGTGATGGCCTACTTCACCTCTTTATTAAAGTTTTTCCTAAGTAATTTCAAGATAAATTTGATTATTTCAAGGATCTATAGGAAATTTGTTCTATTTGTAGTTTGACTTCTACTCTTCACTTACTTAGTTTCAGATTCTCAATATACCTAAGACTACAGGATTCTATCAAAGTTGAATTTTAAATAAACCAAGCCGACTGATTGTTTAAACATACTCTAGTTCTCTGTCTCATTGCTCTATAGGAACTTCAAATGCCATTGGTCACTCAGTGAAGGTTTCAATTATTATGGTATGAATTTAGCCTAATTGACTCATACTACATGTTGCTAACATGCTCGTAAAATATGCAAGAAAAAAATAAACATGAAGTAAATAGGAAAACTAAACCTGACATGTTGAAGCGATTCACACCCCCAAACTTGAATAGTGCATTGTCGTCAAGAGCACAATGACACACACAAACGGAAGAGTAAAATGAAAAACATGCAACCAAGAAGTAAAGATGTTAGTCTGGAGTGTATACAAAATGGGCAAACTAATTCATCATATAAGGAGTCTAACACAGCAACAATAGCAAAGGAAAGAAAGTATAATGCAAAAGGATAAAAAAAAAAAAGAAATAAAAAATCATCTCCAAAAATCTCAGCCTCCATGATGTAATCATTAGGATCATCGCCATCATCATCGTCATCATCAGCAGGATGAATAGGAGTTGCTGGCCAGGCATAGCATGACATATCCATGTATGGCAGACAGCAAGTAGGAAGAGGGTGAGTCTAGGCCTCCGCCAAGTTATCCCTATGTAAACACTGAGTGATGTACGCTAGCCAATGCATGACAACATGTGAATCTTAAGGCATAGGAGGGAAGGTAGATGGCGCAGCAACAGTGGATGATGATGGAGGGGCCTCAGTGGATGGTACAGTGGCTGGGGTTGGGTTTGCTTGTGGTTCTAAGGACTCTATAGTGGTCTTCCTTTTCTTAGTAGGAATGTTTATGAGCATCTTTAGTGCAATATGATCTTTCATCTTCAAGAGAGGCTCACTCCACTCCCAGACTACCCCAGCTCTTTTGCACAACTCAGTAATCAATGTGGGATGGGGTAGTCCTACATTGGTCTTGTCAATGGCAAACTGAATGGAGCTAAGGATAATAGTCCCAATGTTAACTGGAAGCCCTTTCATGATGCAATAGACCAAGACAATCCTCTCGATAGTTACCTTGTTAATAACAAGATATGGAAGAAGATTAGTGCAAACCAAGTAAAACCAAACCTTCGCAGTAGTCCAAAACTTGGTCTTCGCTAGGCTTACTGGCCTGTCATTATTACAAGTCCGAGAGGCACCCTCAATGGATAATGTCCGCAGCACGTCCTCTGCATCGAAGCGAAGCAGCAAAATGTGATATTCAACCAAGGAATCAGCTGAGGTAATTGAGTGTATTTTTTTGGGTTTTTGTATTTCTGCCGACCTCGATTCACAGAATTATATAGTTTTGTGGACCGTAGTACACACGAGGCTCAAAAATCTTCTTTTTGGATACTACGGTACAGAAATTATACCCATCTGTGGACCGCGGTACGAGCATGTATGCTTGAGTGATATCCTCTGCTGATCGCGATACATAGAGTTTAACATTTTATGGACTACGATACAAGCATAAATTTCTGAATGGTAAGTTGTTGTCGACCGCCATACATAGATTTTGGTGTTCTATGGACTACGGTCAACAGAAGCAGTTTATTCTTCTTCTTCTCTTTTCTTTTTTGTATACAACTATAGAAAATAAAAGACTCAATCATAGAATTTAACATGCATCCCAGAAAATTAAAAAAAAATTCGAAACAAAATAAATGCTAAGATAGAAACGAAAGTGGGTTGCCTCCCACGTAGCGCTGTGTTTAACGTTGTTAGCTCGACATGGATACAGTGCATCAGTCCTTCAAGGCTATCAGTTCCACCTTTTGCTTTGGGCCTCCATAGAAGATCTTCAATCTCTGACCATTTACCTTGAATTTATGGCCATCTACCAAGCTTTGAACCTCCACTGTGCAATACAGGAATACTTGTGTAACAAGGAAGGGTCCTGACTAGCAAGATTTAAGTTTGAGAGGAAAAAACTAGAGTCTTGAATTGAATACTAGTACTTACTGTCCTGGTTCAAAATCTTTCTTCTCAATGAGCTTGTTATGCCACTTATTTGTTCTTTCTCTATATATAGTGTTGTTCTCAAAAGCATCACGCAAAAATTCTTCAAGTTCCACCAACTGAAGCGACGATTTTCCCCATAGGCTTTTGCATCAAAGTTCAGTTTCTTTATTACCCAATAAGCCTGATACTCTAATTCACATGGCAGGTGACATGGTTTCCCATACAACAACTGGTACGGGGATAGGCCAATGGGAGTCTTAAAGGCTATTCGATATGCCCACAGTGCATCATCCAATTTTAGGGCCCAATCCTTGTGGTTGGTCCCAACTATCTTCTACAAGATAGCCTTGATCTCCTGGTTGGACACTTCGACTTGCCCATTAGTTTGAGGATGATAGGGTAAGGCAACCTTGTGTCGCACACTATACTTGGTGAGGAAGTTATTGAAGATTCTATACCGAAATGTGTACCTTCATCATCATAATTGCTTTAGGTGTGCCAAAACGAAAGAAAATGTTGCGAGAAAAGAACTTCTACATGACTCTAGCATCATTCTTGGTTGTGGCCATTGCTTCAACCCATCTAAAGACATAATTGACGACAAGCAATATATATTGTTTTTCATCCTATGGTGGAAAAGGTCCCATGAAGTCTATGCCTCATACATCAAATAATTCGACTTCCACAAAAGATGTAAGAGGCATCTCATTCTTTTTTGAGATGTTGCCTTGTTTCTGGCACACTTCGCATGTCTTCACAAAGTGTTGAACATCCTTCAGCATAGTGTGCCAAGAACATCCACTATCAAAAACATGTCTAGCAATACGTTGATGGCTGTAATGACTACTATAAGACGAAGCATGGCAATCATGAAGCACTTTGTTAATTTTCACTTCTGGAATGCAATGGTGAATTACTTTATCCGCACACCTTTGATAGAGAAAGGGATCATTCCATAGATAGAACTTAGCTTCATGTAGGAAGCGTTTGAGACGAGCGTGAGACAAGTCTGGTGGAGTAGTGACGGTGGCCCTATAATTAGCAAAATCTGCATACCATGGTGCATTGTCACTGACAACAAGAGGTGTTCATCAGGAAAGAGTTCCACTATGCTCTTCGGGTCATGAACGACTTCATTGGATATGCTAGACAAGTGATCAGCTACCACATTTTATGTACCTTTCTTGTCTGTCACCTCTATATCAAACTCTTGGAGCAATAAAATCCATCTTATAAGTCAAAGTTTTGCATCTTTTTTTGTGAAGAGCTAATGAATAATGACATGATCGGTGAATACCTTAACATGAGAACCTACAATGTATGACCGAAACTTGTTACATGTAGAGACAACAGCTAGCAACTCTTTTTCAATGGTAGTATAATTCTTTTGTGCATCATCTAGCGTCTTGTTTGCATAGTATATAGCTCTAAACATCCTGTCGCGTCTCTGTCCCAATATGGCCCCTACACCATAATTACTGGCATCACATATTATTTCAAAAGGCTCCCCCTAGACTAGCGTAGACATAATAAGAGTAGATATTAGAGCATTCTTTAATGTATTGAAAGCTTCAAAACATTCAACTGTGAAGTTGAATTCAGCTTCATTTTCAAGCAAACTACATTGAGGGTGAGTGATTTGAAAGAAATTCTTAATAAATTTGCAATAAAACTAGTGTGCCCCAAGAAACTATGCACTTCTCGAACAAATGTAGGGGGTGTCAAATTCTCAATAACTTGAATTTTTTCCTGGTCAACCTCAAGTCCATTTACAGAAACTTTATGGCCCAAGACAATGCCCTCTGAAACCATAAAATGACATTTCTCCCAATTGAGTACTAAGTTCTTCTCCTTACAGCGGGAGATAACTTTTTTCCAAATTAAACAAACAACCATCAAATGTAGCACCGAACACAGAAAAATCATCCATAAATACCTCCATGATGTCTTCAATCATATCTACAAAAATTTACATCATACATATCTAAAAGGTGGCTGGTTGTTGCATAGACCAAACGACATCCTTCGAAATGCATGCATCCCATACAGACAAGTGAAAGTGGTCTTTTTTTGGTCTTCTAGTGGAATAACTATCTAGTTGTACCTGAAGTACCCATCCAAAAAGCAATAGAGGTCATATCTAGCAATCCTATCTAGCATTTGATCTGCAAAGGGCAAAGGGAAATGATCCTTCTGGGTGGCTTTGTTCAATTTTCTATAATCAATGCACACACGCCACCCAGTAGTGGTCCTTAAAGCAATTGTCTCTCCCTTCTCATTTGTAACCACAGTGATTCCTCCTTTATTGGGCACAACATGGATAGGGCTAACCCATTGTGAGTCTGGAATGGCATAGATAATGCCTGCGTTCAACCATTTCATTACCTTTTTCTTCACCACTTCCTTCATTATTAGATTAAGTCTTCGCTAGTGCTCCACTGAAGGCTTATGAGAGTCTTCCATTAAAATCTTGTGCATACAAATGGTTGGACTTATACCCTTGTTATCTTCAATTGTCCATCCAATAGCGGACTTGTGATCTTTAAGCATTCGTAACAATTTTTCTTCTTGAATAGAGGTTAATGAAGAAGAAATAATAACTAGTAGGGATAGTGCTCCATCCAAATAGGCATATTTTAGATGCTTAGGAAGTGGTTTTGGATCCATGGCCTTAGAAACATCTTGAAATTTTTCAGATTGAGTGGCCTTAGATAATGGAACATGTAGGCTACTAGGCTCAGGTGGGGAGGCCTCTAAAGCTAGCACAATCAGCTTCTTATCTTCAGACATAGGATGGAAAAAAGAGATTGAACGAGAAATACATCCAACCAAGTCATCTTGGGAGCTCAATTCATCTACAACTTTAACAATGCAGGAATTGATGAGTTCTATCCTCTTGCATTCATGCATATCACTGGGGTAGTTCATAGCTTTGTAGAGGTTGAAAACCACTTTTTCTTCATTCACTCTCAAGGTGAGCTCCCCCTTGTGTGCATCTATCAATGCATGACCTGTAGATAGGAATGGTCTCCCTAGGATAAGCAGAATGTCACCATCTTCTTCCATGTCCAAAACTACAAAGTCAACAAGAAAAATGAATTTGACCACCTTGACCAAGAAATCTTCAATGATGCCCTTTGGATATGTCAGAGATCTATTTGGTAGTTGAAGAGTAACTGTGGTAGGTTTGATCTCTGACATGCCTAACCTCTTGCACACTGATAAGGGCATGAGGTTTATGCTAGCTCCTAAATCACAGAATGCCTTTTCAAAGACTTCAGACCTAATGTTACATAGTATAGTGAAACTACTTGGATCTTTCAATTTTTGGAGAAGTTTCTTCTAAAGGATTGCACCGCATTCTTCAATGAGCTTCACAATTTCAAAGTCTTCTAACTTTCTCTTTTTAGACATGATCTCCTTCATAAATTTTGCATAGTTGGACATTTGTTGTAGAGTTTTTGCAAAGGGAATGTTGATATGAATCTTCTTGATCATTTCTAGAAATTTAGTGAATTGTTCATCCAAATTCTTCTTTTGAAACCTTTGAGGGAATGGCAATGGTGGAGGCTCTAGAACTTTACCATCTTGAATGGTAATCCCTTTGGGTTTCCCTTGTGATTTGTGAGACACCTCAGGTTGTATAGCTGGTGGGCTTGTAGCGTTCTTTGTAGAACTGTCAATGTCTTCAACTTCAACAGATTGACTGGCTAGATAGGGTGGGCTTGCTACCTCTTTCTCACTTCTTGTCATCACCGCTTTGCAACTCTCCTTTGGATTTACTTGAGTATCATTTGGAAATGAGTTACGCTGCTGATATGACACTATTTGTGCCAACTGTTCCACTTGAGTTTCTAAGCTTTTAACTGTGACATTCATGTTTCCAATTTGAATCTCAATGCCAGAAACTCTACTATCATTCTTGGCTACCCTCCCTGTCAGCTCCTTAAAGAACCTTGAGTGCATGTTCATCATTTCATCAAACTTGTCTTCTAAGGATAGCTTTTTATCTTGTAAAGGCTGTTGTGGCACAAATTCAAGTGGAAGTTGAACATTTTTGTTGTTTGAATATGAGAAGTTCTCATGATTTCTAACTCCTGGATGATAGTACTTTGGAACATTATATCCCCCGGATGGCCCTTGATACCCATTGAATATGTTCATGGCATTCAGTTGTTCGATAGAAGCCTCTCCAGAATAAAATGCTTTGTTGGCTTTTGTAATTAACTGAACATGTTGAGTTTGTTGATTTTGGTATTGCCCACTGCTATTTTTTTCTTCTACTAGGTTCAATGTATGAGTCAAAGCAGCAATTTGAGCATGCAAAGCATTGATGTCATCAACCTCATGAATTCCCACCCTCTTGGCTACTCCTCTTTATGTACCATGGTCATATGCATTTGCTGCCATGTCTTCAATGAGTTGGGTGGCATCAGTGGTGGACTTTCCCATCAATGAAGCTCTGGTTGTAGAGTCTACCAAAGCTTTAGTCGGTAGTGTGAGTCTACTGTAGAACATCTGAATTTGTAGCAAAGAAATATATCTATGTTGTGGGCATTGCCTTAATAAGTCCTTCAACCTTTTTCAAGCTTCATATAGGGATTCGAACTCAGATTACTTGAAAGAACTGATTTCACCCTGCAATTGATGTGTTTTAGTGGGTGTGAAATATTTTTGATGGAATTTCTGACCCATTTCCTCCCATGTTATGATACTTCTTGGAAGTAATGTTTCTAACCAACTTCTAACCTTATCCCTTAGAAAAAAAGGGAAAAGCTTCAGCCTTAGCTAGTCTTCAGTCACCCCATTCATCTTGACTATACCACAGATCTCCATGAATGAATTGAGGTGAGCCATAAGGTCTTTTATTGTTGAACTTCCAAACTGCTACTGTTGCACCATTGTAATCAGGGAGGGTTTCAATTCAAAGTTGTTTGCATTTATCGGTGTCCTAGCTGTGCCGGAGAAATTATTGTTTAGGACTATTTTGAAGAAATCCCTTAAGGGTTGCCTCTCTATGTTGTGCTTCTTTATTGTTTCCCACATCGAAAGTTCCACTATTAGCCATAGTTGCTACTCGACCTTTGGCTTCCAACCGAATCTGATTTATGGTTTTGAACAAATCTGGATCGTATGGTTCACAAGGATTTTTACTCATGCAACCCTGAAACACCGAAAGCAAACACAAGATCAAGTGTATTCAATGAAGTTGAAAGGAAAAGAAAAAGTAATCAATTAAAAGTAAAGATAAAAATAAAATTGCCTCAATTAAAATTAAACTAAATTCAACTAGTTTTGAGATAATTACACCATTCCCTGGCAACAGTGTCAAAAACTTGTTGGCAACCCTGCAAGTATACGGGATCGCAATAGTAATAATCGGTGAAGCCCAGGTATCGTCCTCAGATAACAGAATTGTAATTAATTATCTCAAATCCCAATCTAATGTTAGCTTTCATTTTATCAAGGCACATAACATAGTTTAATATGTTTTAATCTAAATTAGAATTTAATCTATCGAAAGCAATAGAAATCTGTTGATAAAACTATATTTAAAAAAATGTCTAGGATAGTAAATTCTTTTGTTTTTGCCTTCGACCTCTATTCTAATTTACTTAACCTCTGTTATTGTGGATTCTCGCACTTATCATTGAGACACTCTCCTGAGGTGCCCCAACATCTATTAGTATTGTTCCCTAATACCGTATTTAGAGATGCATAGTTAACAACCTTATGCTTTGTGAACATCGTTCACGTGCAACCCCCTAAACAATCGATAACCTCTCAATTAATCAACTGATCTAGGTTTATATTTTGATAATCCAACTATTAAACTTATCTCCTGAGTTAATTCAATAGTCTAAGATCATAATGTTCATGGCCAGTAAACAATAAACGTTAAACACACACAATGTAACACAATGCATCAAAATTAATCAATTGAAGTAAGAAATCTCAAGTTCATACATTAGAAATTTACATCCTAGACTAAAGAATTAACTAGCCTAACATTGTATTAAGTGCAAATATCAAAGAACAATCAATAAAAGTTAGCATACTCAAATATTAAGCCCTTAATCTTCAATCCCTTCTTGGTCTTCTGTTTTTTCTTCTTTTCAGCTGTCACAATCAAATATTTCCGAATTAGGTAGGTTAGACTATAATCTCCTTTTCTATTTATAGGCCCACACTAAGAAACCCTAAAAAATATAAGAAACATAGTAATTAAACATGTTACCGCGATCAATAACTGCGGTCAGCCTCGTCCCTAAGTGAAAACACGGATTTCTAAAATTCTTTGAACCGCGGTAGACATTTCTGGCATTCTTAGCATATTCTGGTTACCACGATCACTAGACCATTGACCGCGGTAACTAGTGTGTTGCATGTTTTACTAGTCTTCTTTCAGCTACCTCAGCCGTCGATTTTCCTACTGCGGTAATTGGTTGCTTTCCTTTGATTTCCACTATTTTTTTTTACCTCTGCATGTTGTGATTCTCTCTTGACTTCATTCTAGTCCTGCGCTACACTAAAGATCCATTCCCAGACATCATTGTTTCATAGAAATGTTGTAAACCATACAAAAATAATGTTAAAATGCAATGAAACATGTAATTCCTATTATGAATGTTCATGCCACTAATCATGCACAAATGTGTTTAATTCTTCCCTAGACTTCTATAAAATGCAATACACAACCTATACTGATGTCAATCTATTATGTAACTAACAATAACTTAATCCTTGATTACAATGGACTTTAGATAAATAAATTGATTTTGGTCCACATGCCCTACAATGAATTTAGCCTTGCAATTTAATTTCGTAAAATGTTGAAAAATAGGGATAAGCTAAAAAGCCCAGTGGATCATCCCAAATATTTAAATTATTATTTTGACAAAAAAATATGCATAACAACTACTTTTCAATAATTAAATGATTTAAGCAGTAAAATTATTTCGTTTGTCATTAAAGACTAAGAGGATATCCCTCAACAGTTTGATCCCTAGGGAAAGAGCTACTATACTGAACTCATACCTACAGAGTTGACGTAGGATCAACTTTGAACCCTCTATTACCTTACAACCCTTAATTGGAATGCTCACAATGAACATCTGCCCTAGTGTTGGTATGTGGTTAGTATCATTATTTAATCTTATATTAAATGTAAGAACAATACATTTAAATAATTCAGCAGAATTTAAACACACAAGCATGGTAACATTACATCATAGTATATGCATCATTATAAAGCTAAGCATGCATATTCTATATGACACGTATATACGATCAAATAAAACACCTAAGGAAGCTTTATTTGAATCAAAATAATAAAGTAAGTGAGAATCATTTCACCTCAAAATCGCTTCCTTCTGACCCTTCTTTAGATCTTACAGATCTTTTCCCTTTGCATGCACTAGGTTTGTGCAACACTCCTTTGCTACTACTCTGCGGGTTGTTTAGAACAGCTCAAAAAAAGAAAAGAACTAGAGATGCCAAGATGAAGGTAGAGAGAAAGCAAGAAAGGTATTATCAGTTCCTACTCTAGGATGAATGGAATGAAAATGGGAGGGGGTTTATACAAAGTTTTTCTGTAGTAGATTCATAATTATTTGGCAATTTTGAATGGAAACTTTCCTTTTTATTCACATTTCATGCCTCCTTTGGTTTTAGGATTTTGAAAGTGTTATTTTAGGGTTTTGACAATTTTTTTCCAATTTTCTGCCTTTTCCCATGCATATTTTTAATTTTTCATCTATTTTTTTGGTTTTCTTTTTCTTTTCTTTTTACTTATTTATTTATTTAATCGAGCATGGGTCGTGCGTGATTTCGTGCACATGGCCATGCACAACTTCAGTTTCGAGCATGGGCATTAGCATTTACAAATACACATAACTATATACTATATATATATATATATTATCACACATAATCGAATTTCATAACACAACAAGTTTTACCAATTTGGGAAGGGGGGAAGTACCGGTAGTTGAGTAGTGTTATTTTTCTTTTAGTTGATAAAGTTTCATGTAGATGTTAGTATTTCATGGACTATAAACTTTTGCAATGGAATGAAGAATGTTCTTGTATTTGTTAACTCTATGCTTGGGTCATTAGATGACTAAAGCTTAATAATTGTTGGATGGGCTTGGCTTGACAGAGTGGGTTCATCAAGCCATTGTGCCAATCAAGGCCTCTTCTCGTGGAAAATTTATGAGCATTGTAAATAAAGAGAGGGTCCTGATAGACTTGGTACCAAAGCCCGGAGTTAATACAGACCATGATCATTTCAAAAGTTTAATATTTAAAAAAGTAGTTAGTAAATGTGTTAGTATTACACCCATGTTACAAAGGTATATTATAAACTAGGTGGGATTGTTGTGTTATTGTAGATTATTAGCGCTGATGAATCTAGGCATACCAGATTTACCTAGAAAATGAAGTTAATTTAGGACTAACTCTCGAGGATTTATTTTGGGTCCTAATAACACAATGTGAGCAGTAACATGCTCGATTGTCTATTCTAGATAGTCAACTGTATCACATAGAGGTCTTAATGGCACAAGCCTTGCAGCTGAGACTGCCTCAGCAATCTATTAATGTAGGAAAAGATGAGGAACTCTCGCCATCTAGCATAAATATAGAAAAAGAACAAAGAAGGACTAACCATAAAGGAAAACATGCCGTAGGAGCTTGACGATTATGTGGGCAGTTTGGGCATGACGCATCCAAATGCTTACAAAATCAAGGAGATCCAATTTAGAGGCCCAAGGGCATGTTTCATTTTTATTGCATATGGATACCTTTCAGTTATACATGACACTTGCACTTAGGTTGCACTTTAGTCAAACTAAAGAGTAAATGTTGGGGATTCAAATTGAGAACCCAAATTGGCTTCAATTTCAATTCGTTATAATGTTTGAACATAATATTAGGAGTGCTAAATGCTAACAGGAAACACATAATGATTAAATAATTTTTCTAGTTCAAAGATTGAATTATGGCTATAGTGTAAAAATAGGTCTTAGCCGTATAGATTAAATTTGTATAGTACGTGCTAATTAAATAAATTATATAATATATATATATATATAGGTTGGCTTGGGTTGGGTGTAACTCGAACTTTATGGAAAAAACTTGAGACTCAATCCCACTTGTGGGATTCAAACTCTGCATGCCCTCGACCAACCCGATTTCTCTTGTAAACGTGACCCAACTTGACTCGAAGTGGTCGAGTTGATTGGGTCTCTTATAACCCTAGTTGTAGCACCCTATTTTGTATGTTCACCTATTTCTTTTTTGGAAAAAACACATTTCTATACAAAAAATAAAAATAATTACATAAATACTACTATTATCATTTTGTACATATACTAGAAACTTAATATAAAAATATAATAAACTATTGATTAATAAGTATTAGTATAACATTGGTATACAACCAGTATAACATTGGTATAACATTTACTTTATAAATAATAGTATAACATTAGTATACAATTTTGTAAAAATTATCAATTAACAATTATTGGTATATCAAAAGTTGATATACAGTCAATATAACTTTAATATATTGTCAGTATACACTGATATAATATTTATCTTATAAATGATGGTATATAGTTGGTATGATATTGATATATTTTTAATATATTAATATTCTAATATTTTATCAGGTTACAATAATATTAGTATACCAACTTTTGATATATAGTCTTCTGATGTAACCACTATATAACATTTGGTATACACATATCACTACAAACATTTTTTTATTGTAACATTTGATATGCCAACTTTATTCACCCTTTGGTATATAATCTTCTATTGTAACCGTTGTATAACATTAGTATATAGTCTTCTTTTTTGATATTGTCCCATGGTTTCGAACAAGCAGTCCTATATTGTGTGGCAAGTAACATGTGATCAGCCGAACGAAGATAGAAAACAACAAACAAAGAACAAAGAACATGGTGAGCCACACGAGTGAACAACACGGCAGAACAGCAACAAGTGGCACAGAGAACAGGCAAGCAAAGCTAGTTTTGCTTAAGAGCACAGGGCACAGCGGTGATCAGAGTGATGGTAGTGGCGACGAGTTGCAGTAGCAAAAACAAGCAGATGCAGTTGTAGGTGGACCAGACCTTACCTCTTCCTCTTGATGAATCCAATGCTACATCTACAAATATAGCCATCATCTACGTGGTTTTTGCCCTTGAGCTCGTCGCTAGAGTTCTTTCTTTCTTCGCGTTCTTAAAAAAATATGTCAAGTATTGACACATGGTGCAGATCTTAGGGCTCAAGTTCATCACCACCAGGTTCAGCATTGGAGGGCCAAGGAGATTCACCTACGAAGAAAGAAGAGCTTAGATAGCACAAGCACATGTCTCTCTGCATCTTTAAAATGTCTTTTGTGTAGAGTTATGTAAGCCATTGAAATGAAAGTTCAATCACTCTTAGTGAGCTTCACAAAACCCTAAAGAACAAGATTAGGACTCAAATTTCTCTTGAAATGAATCAAAGTCACTACATCAACGTCTTCTTCTTCTTCTCCAATCTATAGTCTCTGGTTTCTGATCAAGAACAATGGTGTAGAAGAAATGTGGCGGTGAGTAGAAAACAAACAATGGCGCAGTGGTGGTCGAGCAACTGCAAACGGTGATCGAAATAGAGGAGGAAGAAGACGAGGTGATGAGAATCGCCTGCATGCAACAAATTGAGGAATTGCAAACAGATAGAATGTTTTTCGGGTAAAAAGAATACTTGAGAATAGAGTAACGCTGGCCATGCTCGATGAAGAGAGGAGTGCGAGTGGTGGTGAGTGCAAAGTGGTAGATTACCAATAGTAACACAAATCTGCAATCGATGACCAAAGGAAGATGGTGAGTAGCAGGAGGGGTAATGAGAGATGACGGTGAGCACCAAAACGGTCAAACAGTAGTGATTGACAAAAAACCTTAAGGTTATATTTGGTACATAGGATAGGAATAGGATAAGATAAAAATTATCCTAATCTGGTGTTTGGGGCTATATAGGATAGGAAAAAAAATTATCCGGGCCCACTTACTTATCCTATGTTAGTGGGATAACTCAAACCAACCATTTTTTGTGGAATTGAGTTATCTCACCCAAAAAAATTTTTTTTTTACTTTTATTTTATTTTTTAAAAATTTTTTTAAAAATTTTTTTATCCCATTTTATCTCTTCGTATCTTATCCCATCAAAATAACCATATCTTATCCTGTGCACCAAAGAGACCCTAATAGTATAAATATATATATATATATATATATATATATATATATATATATATATATATATATATATATATATATATTGGTACATTCAATAATAATTAACAACAACTCTAGATTGTATCTAATAGATTATGAGAGTAAATGAGATGCCTATTTTTTACTTAAAAAAAAGGAGGAATTGGCTACATGCATTTGTAGCTTTGAAACTCGTTTTATAGCTACAACATCCATTTGGCCATTAATAGTGTCCTTTTAGACATGTTCTCAACTTCATGGTTAAAATATAAATACAGCTACAAAAGTCTAGAAATATAGCTGTGAAATTCTAACTTTGTAGCTAAAGCCATTAATGGTCGTTATATCAATTTTGTAGCACATAAATTATATCATACCCTAAAGATTTTATAAATAAAGATTACTTTTAACTATAAAATTTATACATGTGTATCTAAAAATAAATAAATTGTTAGCTATGAGATTTAAATGTTACAGTGAAAAAGGTTTTGCTGCTAAAAACCACATAATTGCTGCAAGCCTATCTTTTATAACAAAACATATATTTTAGCCACAAAGTTATTCACATGTTCAAAAAGATATAATTAAAAGCTACGCCGTTTGATTTTCATGGCTAAGTGTATGTTTTAGCTATAAAATGGGTCTTGTAGGTGAACAAGCTTTAGCCATGAAAATATTGTTAATTTTTTTTAGCTACAAAATAATTTTTGAAAAGCCAAATATATTATTTACGTATAAACTTTTTTTGCAGCTGAATATATCCTTTAGCTACAAAAACATTAATGAAGCTAAATATAAAATCTGGTGTGACGACCCACGTTTTGGTGTACAAAATTTTCGAATATGATATATGCATTTTCTAGAATTTTTAATAGAAATACAACGATTTACATCAATTTTTCTCAAATTTATATTATTTATTGGAGAAGTGAGAAAAATGGGAAAATATGTGAAATTAGGAGGAAAATAAAATTTCTTGAGAGAA
>JAJIYU010000233.1:0-59695 GCA_030144865.1 Tinospora cordifolia | reverse complement strand
TTGTTTCCCTATGCTTGGCTGGTATGGGACAGTCAAGTATAGTGAGGCTTGGGAAGCCTTAGAAATCGAGACATTTGCGAAATTGATTGGGTGTAGTGAAATCTTTGGGTGAAAGTCTATATCAAAGGGCAAGGGTGGTATGGGACACACGAACCTAGAGGTATAGGCAGAAGTCTAGAATTTTACAATGCTAGCATGAATTCTTGAATGATTGAATGCATGATGATCTTACTGTTTGTATGAGACCAACTCTTATACCCAAAAACAAAAGTGAACTTAGAAAAATAAATTATTAGGCCACTCAACAAATCAAAAACCTAGAGACATGAATCTAGAGTCATGATAAAACAAACTAAACAAAAGACAGAAATGAATACTAAATCAGAATTAATGTGTAGATAATGGTCGGCCCAAGGAGATACGCAACAAGAGGTAATACATCTGGTGACACTGACTCTCAGGAAGCGCAATACGACATGACGGAGGCTAGAATGGAACATATTATGAATGAAGTCACCATGAGAGTGATGGAACAAATAGAGCGGATGCTAGCCCGAATGATACCGCAAACGGCACCACAGACGTAAGAGCAGATTGTGATACAATCGCAAATGCCAGCACCTGAGATTCCGGATCGTTAGGAAGAACCGGAGGACCTGGAAGACAGTGAACGCAGAAAATTGCAGTTAGAATTGAAGAAGCTGGGACCATTACAATTTTATAGTACTACAGATAGTTTAGCAGCTGACCATTGGTACCAAGAATTAGAAGAACACTTGGATGTGTTGAGAGTAACAGGTCCTAGCAGGGTAGCACTGGCTACCCATCAACTCAAGGGACCAGCTAGAAGTTGGTGGCGGCTGGTATAGGTAGACCCGACTGTCAATGTTAGCATAATGAATTGGGAAGAGTTTAGGGAGATATTTTACGAGAAACTCTTCCCCGAAGCAACACTGGAAAAGATGCAAGAGGATTTTATTCAGCTAAAGCAGAGAGAGATGACGGTGGCCGAGTATGAGGCCAAATTTATTGAATTAGCGAAGTTCTCACCTGAATTAATCAATGATGAGATGAAAAAGGTCAACCGTTTCACCCAGGGTCTCAAGATTGAGATCCAAAAATTGGTAAAGACAACCTGCCCGAAGACGTATAGAGAAGTAGTAGACAGGGCATTAACCCTATAACAAGAGTTGAATTTTGAACAAATGTTAAGAAACAAAAACAAGAGACCATGAGGTGATAGAGATCACCAAGGAGATCCGAAGAGAAGGAATACCAATCAGAAAAATGGGAACAATATGTCGCAATGGCAAAATCGACCTAAAATAGAAGAACAATTAGAGTTGGCAAGACGTCAAGGGCGGTATTTCAACTGTAATCAGCGAGGGCACCTATCAAAGTTTTGTCCTAGCAAAACTCAAACGCGACAACAACAACAACCTCCAAATAATCAAGGGGGAGAACATAATGTATGTGCTCAACAGCAACTGCCTCAACAAAATAATAACTAGGGGCAAAATCAAAACCAGGGTCGAGCACAAAATCAGAACCAAGGCCGAAGGCAAAACAAGGAGTGAGTATTTGCTATCGCTGAAGCCCCGGAAGACCAAATCCCTACTGTTGAAGGTACATTATTGTTATTTAACATTACTGTAAAACTCTTGTTTGATTCGGGTGCCACTAAGTCGTTTGTGTCAGAAGAACTAGTCAGAAGATTACTACTAGTGACATCCACATCACCAGAACTATTGCATGTGTCTACTCCTATAGGAGACACTATAGTTACTTGGAAAGTTTGCACATGTGAGATTTGGAGACAAACTAGTAACTACCGACCTTAGGCTATTACCTTACCAAGGGTATGATGTGATACTGGGTATGGACTAATTGACTCAACACCAGGCTCAGATCGATTGCCTAAGACGAAGAGTTACATTAACTCTACCATCTGGAGAATTAGTAAAAGTCAATGAGGATATGTAGAGATTACCTCGGAGTCCTATAACAGCCATGTTACATTATCTAAAACAGAGTGATGACTTCAAACAATTGCTAGAGGATGATATTAGATCTGGAGAACCTAAGAAGATTTTGGAGATACCTATAGTACGGGAATATGCATATGTATTCCCAGATGATTTGCCTGGACTACCACCACACAGGGAGGTGGAGTTCAAGATTGAACTTTATTCAGGCACAAATCCAATAGCTATTCCTCTTTATCGAATGGTGCTAGTAGAAGTAATTGAACTCAAGACATAGTTAGATGAACTCCGTGAAAAGGGATTCATTTGACCCAGTGAATCACCATGGGGAGCTCCAGTATTATTTGTGAAAAAGAAAGACAGATCCATGAGGTTGTGTGTCGATTATCGAAAATTAAATCTAATAACCATAAAGAACAAGTATCCTTTGCCAAGGATAGATGACCTATTTACTCAATTGAGGGGAGCTACTCATTTTTCTAAGATTGATCTTAGGTCAGGCTATCATCAGTTGAGAATCCAAAAGTCAGATATACCTAAAACAGCCTTTAGAACGAGATACAGACACTTTGAGTTCATCGTGATGCCCTTTGGTTTGACCAATACCCTAGCGACATTCATGGATTTAATGAGCCGAGTGTTTAGACAATATCTTGACCGCTTTGTAGTGGTATTTGTAGATGACATTCTAATTTATTCAAAGATAGAAGCTGAACACTTAGAACACTTGCGGATAGTGTTGGAAACCCTCAGAGGTCACCAACTATATGCCAAGTTCAGTAAGTGTGAGTTCTGGATGAAAACGGTCAAGTTCCTTGGCCATGTAGTATCAGCAGAAGGCATCTCTGTAGATGCGGAGAAGGTGGAAGATGTCATGAATTGGAAATAGCCAAAGACAGTTATGGAGATCAAGAGTTTCTTAGGTCTGGCTAGATACTATAGAAAGTTCATACAAGATTTTTCTAAACTAGCAGAACCTATGACCAAGCTAACTAGGAAAGGAGTTAAGCTCAATTGGGATGAGAAGTGCGAACAATCATTCCAAGAACTAAAGAAGAGACTGATTACGGCCCCCATCGTAGTCACTCCAACTCATGGGGTTACCTTTACCCTTTATACTGATGCATCACTAAATAGGTTGGGAGCAGTATTGATGCAAGGAAGACAAGTAGTCGCATACACCTCGCGACAACTGAAGGTCCATGAGAAAAACTACCCCACTCACGACCTAGAGTTATCAGCTATTGTATTTGCCCTGAAGATTTGGAGACACTACCTTTATGGTGAGAAATTTGATCTGTTTTCAGATCACAAGAGCTTTAAGTACATCTACACCCAAAAGGAGTTGAACCTTAGGAAATGGAGATGGATGGAGTTCTTGAAAGACTATGAATTTCAACTACACTACCATCCAGGGAAAGCCAATGTAGTGGTTGATGCCTTGAGTAGAAAGTTCAACAAACAGGAGGAAAAGAAAGGTCAGATGTACCAGTTGATCGATGATTTTAGGCTGGGTGTAACTCTAAATGAAAAACAAGCTTACCTCAACACTATGTCTTATTAACCAAATCTTCTGCACCAGATCAGGGATGAACAAAGACAAGACAAATGGCTTACCATTCTGATTGAGCAAGTTACACAGGGTAAGCATGCTGACTTCAGGTTAGATGCCAAAAATATCTTAAGGTTCAGGAAAAGGATCTGTGTACCTCAGAATGGACAGAGTAAGCAGACAATACTAGATGAGGCCCATCAAACCAAGTATATGATGCATTCAGGTGGAGATAAAATGTACCAAAACCTTAAAAAGACCTACTGGTGGAGGGGCATGAAAAGGGACATAGCCCAATATGTCTCTAGATGTTTGACATGTCAACAAGTGAAGGCAGAGCACAAAAAACCTTCAAGGATTTTACAACCACTTTCGATACCAGAATGGAATTAGGACAACATCACGATGGACTTTGTTAGCAGCCTGCCAAGGAATTAGAAGGGGAAGACACCGTATGGGTGATTGTGGATCGTTTGACGAAAGTAGCTCACTTCCTACCCATTTGATCTATAGATTTCGTGGGAAACTTGGAGAGCTATATGTCAAGGAAATTGTCAGACTCTATGGTGTTCCCACAACCATCGTGTCTGATAGAGATTCTAGGTTCACTTCTCAATTTTGGCAGAGTTTGCAGAAAGAACTAGGAGGCAAACTCACCATGAGCACTACATTCCATCCTCAAACCGATGGGCAATCTGAAAGGGTCATTCAGATATTAGAAGATATGTTAAGAGCTTGTGTCCTTAATTTCAAGGGCAACTGGAGCAAGTACCTACATTTAGCAAAGTTTGCCTATAATAATAGTTATCAGGCAAGTATCAAGATGGCTCCATATGAAGCGCTTTATGGCAAACCCTGCAGATCGCTGTCTTGTTGGGCAGACTTTGAGGATCGGGTCCTCACAGGACCAGAATTGGTAAAAGAAATGAACACCCAAGTAAAAATGATTGAGAAGAGGCTAATGACAGCTCAAAGTAGGCAGAAAAGTTATGTAGACAAAAGAAGAAGACCTCTAGAATTTCAACCAAGTGACAGAGTTTTCCTGAAGATTAGTCCATAAAAAGGGATAAGACGGTTTGGAATCAAGGGGAAGCTAGCACCGAGGTTTATCGGCCCGTTCGAGATACTAAAGGGAGTTGGTGAGTGCGCCTATGAGCTGGACTTGCCAAATCGTATGTCCTCGATTCATAACGCATTCCATGTGTCGATGTTGCGGAAGTACAAACCAGACCCATCACACATCATACACTGGGAGGAAGTTGTACTTCGAGACAATGCAACTTACAAGGAACCAACAATTAGAATATTAGATCATAAGATATAGAGTCTCAGGACCAAGGAAATTCCACTTGTTAAGGTTTTGTGGAGACATCATGATTTGGAAGAAGCAACTTGGGAGCTGGAAAGCGAGATGAAGAACAAGTATCCAGGTCTCTTCACCCAAAATACCTAACCAAACAACATTGACATGGATAAGTACAAATTTTGAGGACGAAATTTATTTTAAGGAGGGTAGGTTGTAATACCTACAATTTTAGTGTTGTAATACCTAAAATTTGAGTTAAAAAAAATTTTAAATTACTGTTCAAATATACAGTTACTGCTCAAAAATGCAGATACTATATTGTCGACAGACAAATTAAGGTTCGGTGGTTACTGTAGCAACAGTAACAAACTATTAACAACTATACAGTTTCGTCTTTTTTTGTTAGAAAAATCTATTTACAACCACCCCCCCCCCCCAAATTCTAAAAATTCATTCCAGCAAGAAAGAAAAAATTTTTTTGCTTACTCTTTTCTCTTCTCTTGTCCTTCAGCTGTTTTAGACAGCAAATATAGTAGTAGGAAGGGAAAAACCCCAGTTTCTGCATAGCAGTAGTGAAGATCTACTGTTGTGTGCCTCTTTTGAAGCAATTGGAGGGTCTTTCTGATCAAAGCAGATATAATCACTCTACTCTAGTCTTTATTTAAGATTGGAGATGTCGTTGTTCATTTCAGTACGCATACGTAGTTTATTGTTTATATATACGGTACTGTTCATACAGACTATTCACTGTTACTATTTAGCATTATTCATATATACAGTACTATTCATGGGCATCGATTAAATTACATTTTTGAAATGTAGATCCTGAAGACTGTTGGTCAAAGACTCGAAACAAGTTGAGATAATACTACATGGATTCAGAGAAATACTACCGAGGTGGAAGTGATTACTATGCTCTCTAGTATTATTTGAATTTTAATGCTGAATATGTTATGTTTACATGTTTGAATGCCTAGAAGTATGCAAGAATATTGATTTAATGATTTTTCTTTCTTTTCAATTTTTATGACCGAGAGATTATGCTCTGTAGTTACGTCTTGTACGATCTTCTACATAAAAAATTGACAGTCATTGTTTTCATTTATGAAAATATTAATTTACGATGTCATGCTGATGGAATGTTTAATTATTGATGAAATATTTATTTTATTATGTTATGTTCACAAAAATAAGATTAAATAAAGATTTCAACCACGTACCGGCACGGGGACAAATGTCCTTCGTGTGTGTTTCATGCAGAATTAAAACTGGTTGTCAGGATTGACACCTGAATAAATTGGGTTTTAGAAATGATCCCAGAGAAGGGTTTGAGTTTCAGAATTGATTTCTCTCCCCAGATCTGAAACACAGAGGTTAACCCCTTTCGGTCTAATTGACAACTGTTGATAAATAAATGTTTGAAATGTCTAATGGATGATAAGTGGTTGCATGTTTAATGTTTGATTTAAATAATGCTATTGATGTATTGTGTTTGATCTACCGGGCTCTTGAGTTCACCCAATCATTTTTTTTTTCAGGTAACTATTTAAGACATCGCCCCAGTAGATCAATGTAAATTAATAACAGTGTGCCTCATAGTATGAAGATAGTAGAAAATGAACTGTATTGTAGGGCTTGTGACCCACTATATTTGATTTATGTCAGATGTCGATAGTATTTGTATTATCAAAAGATTGCCATGGAGCCCACAGAATTGTTCGTAACTCTGATCATAAATCAATGTTTTTAGTTATTTTGAAATACTAAGATTATTGTGTTTCTGTTGTATTTATACTCTATACCTTGGGATATGATCTGATGAAACTAACAGATGTGATAAATGATTAGAAGAAAAAGTAATATCCCCAGTTCTCAGATAGAAAACAGGATTGACTGCACTCGGAAGAAATGACGTCTCAAGCTACGAGACAACCACGTCGCCTGTGACGTATGCGAGAGAGATTAAGAGCTGGGGGTGTTACATAGGAGTTGTTCCATTGGAATTCAAACATTTTGAACTTCTTGTGTCGTAGTTGTCCATAGTCGTAACATGTGGAGCAAGTGCCTTTTGACTACAAAAGTTACTTAAGAACTCAGGGGCTTATCACTGTGGTTAAATCTTCCACCTCTAACACTACCACAACCTCCACATTGATTACTGGGTGGTAGAGGTGGTTTGGCGGATACCTAAGATGGTGTAGCTACAAATGAACCTATTCTAGCCGAACTATTATGCATAGTGCTGAGGAATCTGATTGAAATTTTCTTTTCTGGCCTTGATGACGACATTGCTAGCTTTGGTTAGATTAATTGCTATTTGGGGTTGTCTTATGTGAAGTAACTTGGACTGTGGGGCAATCTCTCTACTTAGCTAGTTCATACTAGAGAGCCTTCTAATAAATTGACTTGAAATTCCTAATGTCGGTCATTGATAATAGTTAATGTGTCACCGGGCAATCTACCAAAAAAAAAACTAGCTTACTTCTTTTCTGTGACTTCAACTAAATAAATTTGAAAGAATATTCACCTACTAACATATTATCTTGTTGGAGACTTAGGAACTCCAACTTCTTTAACTCCCGCTCAAATGGAGGCCCATAAGTTTTCATGATCAATTTGCAAAACTAAAACTATGTGGTCATATGACCCTTAACAATAGCGATAGTTCTCCACCATCTCGACCCATTTCCTTCTAGCATGTGTTCTTAAAACATTACTTCCATTTCCTTCTTCTAGTTGGAGAGTCTCAACATTTTTCTTCATATTAATTTGTCAATCTTTAGCTGCTTGCAGACTAACTCCTTGAAATTCTTTAGGCGTCAAACTTACAAAATTTTTTAATGTGCAAGAGGTTAAATGGCTTGGGTTTAGATACTTCTTCCTAAACTAACTCAACTGGTGCTAGGGTTGGTTGGTCAATTGGTGCAACTGGGATGACTAACACCTCGTCTCTTCTTCCATTTGGCTCATATGTTCTTGTAATTCAGCATTTTGAGCTTGAAGGACCTCATTATAGGCTTTGGCACCAACTGAGGGGACAACTTGTTTTCCTTTCTACTAGATCATTCTCTTCTTGGTAGCATTTTGATATAAAATATCGAATCAATTGTTATTCTTTCAAAGTTTTAATATGATTGTCTTCTTAAGGTTAGATTAGGTTATGTTAAAGTCCTTTCTAGAGGCTTCGAAATTCCTAATCCCAATCTCTTTTGTTTTGCCATAACTTCGATTGTGCGATAGAATCTTTTAGGCTTTTGAGCTCACTAGCTCCTATACAAAATTTTACTCTACATAAAAACCTACCTTTAAACCACTTCAATCAGAATCCCTTGCCCAACACCAAAGGTAGCCTAACTAGCACGCCTACCCAACAAGTTATTTTCATCCTTTGACTCACCAAATTATAGTTAAGTCTTTCACATTCAATATCAAACATAAGAAAAAATGAGATTCATTCAACAAGTAAAAGAGTACAATAGTTGTGCATAATATATCAGTAGGTTGGGGTACATTAGAGGTACAAAATATAGTAGGACAATATATAAAATGTCCCACAATATGCATCGAAAGTAAAGAGAGAGAGAGAGAGAGAGAGAGAGAGAGAGAGAGAAATACGGTAGAACCTTTAAGTAAAAGCACACATTAGCAATAGCTTTCTTTTGTGTAATCTTGATGTTCTTGAAAAATAAAGGACTAGTGAGCCTAGTTCAATGTAGCTCAGTGATTAGCAACTTGCATTAACAATATATGCTCAAAATATATATATGCATGCAAATGCCAAATTGAACAACCATAGTAGCATAAAACTATAACTAAACTAGAAATCACGTAAATATATCTTACATCATAAGTATAATCCAGTGACATAATGCATGTCACAATCACAACCAACCATGCTTAATAAACCCAGAACATCCCAAAAGTTTAGGATAGAAGCCAATAGATCTAGTGCAGCCTTTGCAAGTCAAGATCTTAATACCCATGCTCAATAGATATAGGACATCTTGAAAGTATGAGACATAAGCCAACAAACCCAATATAGCTTTGCAAATCTAGAGCTAAATATCCACTCAAGATTCCTGGCGAAGCCTTGCAAACTCAAAGAATTTTAACACATGCTATGACATGATTTCCAATAAAATGGCTCCAAAATCACCATTTTATTATTTTGAAGATAACATTATGTAATTCAACATAATTTTAGTGTAGAATATATTTTTAAAATATTGTAAGAAAACTACTCACAATGGGGGTTCGTTTCAAGATTTTGACAATATTAGTTGTTATCCCGTGAAATATCTCCTAAAATAAGTATATTATAACCATATTAATGGGCATTTAACTATTATCATCCCATTTCCCAGGTCAAAATTATCATATTTTCCTACATTCAGGACCATTTAGGGTATTTATTTGATATCTAGGCTTGGAAATGTGTAAAATAACAAGTCCTCACATGAAATTACCCTAATGGTGCAAAATTGTAGCATAACTATGGTTTTTAGTTTTGTTTTTATTAATTTCCTCTCATATTTTCGACCCCTTCTTCCCATGAATCACCATTCTACATATTATTATTGAGTTTTTAGTCAAAAATTTCCATAGAAAACTACCATCACATTATCAAAATCATAAGCAAAAATTGTTGGTAAAATAGTTTGAAAAGTTAAACCTTGTCACCTAAGCAACTATTCTACTTTGGGACCTTCATTCTCTCTCGATGATGATATGTTCCATAAGCTTTTGGCATCATTTCCTTATCTTCACTTTCTTCTTTCAAACTAATTCATAAACACCCAATCTTACTCCCAATCTTTCCCCATGAGGCCCATTGAGAATGCTCCAAACTGTATGCTCTATTGACGGTGGAAGACCCCCATTTGTAAGCCACCTTTATATGAAATTTAAGTGATACAAGGCATGTCTTTTGACACATGGTAATATGTCACACCCCAACCCCGGAGTCCTATCGCATACGCCGCTTAATGGGTGTAATACCCTGAAAAGTTTGTAGAGTTTTGGTTATATATATATATATATATAATTCAAGCACAATAAACCCTGAAAAAAATTCATGAAAACTTGGTTTAGGAGATGTTTAACCAATGTACAAAAGAATCGGTAAACCGAAACAAAGCACGAAATTTCATATGGTAACCATCCACTGGCTACCACAGTAGTGCTAGCACTACCGTAGTAATGGAACTCAAACCAAGAAAGTAGCAATGTTCTGATTACCGCAGTATTGCTTGTGATTACCACGGTAATGCGACTAGAACGTGGAGAGTTAGGGTTCTGGTTACCGCGGTAATACTTCGAGTCACCGTAGTAATAAGTAACATGTATAAATATAAGCAGTGCGCCTAAAAACCCTAATTGTCATTTTAACCCTACAGTCGCACACTTATTCCCAAGAACTAATACCAGCCGCTAATAACCAAACTTTCCTCCCTTCCCTACCATTCAAGATTGGTTCCCATTCTTTCAAACCCTTTTCCACTAGTTCTCAAAGCCTAAATTTGTGAGGAACAACCCCAACAAGGAGGAAAATTAGTAGAGACACCGTTTGGAATTGTTGTGCACAGGTCATTAGAGGATTCAAAACCTCACATTGACGGAGAACAAGGAGGAAAGAAAAACAAAAATGAGGTATAATGCTTTCCATTCATGTATGAGGGTGTGATTTGAGCTTAATGTCAGTGTGTTGGAATACAAAACACTAGAGGGAATGATGGACAGTGGTAGTGCACTGAACACACACGAACCCTCTAGTTACCACGGTAACGTGTGAGAAAACCAATTCGTGCTCTAGTTACCACGATAACACGGTGTAAACCCAATTTTTTGTCTCTATTTGTGCACACACGGATTACCGCGGTAATGCTACTCATTACTGCGATAATCAGAAGAAAATGGTGAGTGATATTATCTGTTTAGACCATCACATATACCTTAGGATATCTATGTTGAAAAATCATTAGAGTATGATTTAAGAGACCTTAAGAATGCTTTCAAACTCATGTAATGTTTGTTTTAAATCTCGTAGATTGAAGGGCAAGGCAAATATAGTGGGAGCAAAGGCTCAAAGGAACGAGAGAAAAGGTGGAGATGACTACCTCAGAAACTCTTTAGTATTATTTTGGTTTGAATATTAAACATGAATGTATGATTACTATTATTTATTGCTTAGAAGCATGCTAGGAAGATGTATGAATTTAGAATCTATGCCATATTTCTCATGAATCGAATAGCATGTTTGATGTGACTATAAGCATGATGATTTGTTTATTTATATCCATCGTTAATTGTATTGGATATTTGAAACGAGTATATGCTTGTGATCATTAATCAAAGATGATAAAGAGAATTAACCACGTACCGGCACGGTGATGCAAATACTATAACAGTAGTTTGGCATGACGTAGGTATTCTTGGCCCTAGGCCAATCTTTGTTTGAAATGTAACTGAAAGTCTAAGTGAGACTTCACTCCCTGGTTGAAGATCGAGTGAGACATCAATCCCGAGATAGGGTTTTGGAGTATGTAACGGGCCTTGAGTGTTACATTGAGTATTCTGAACCTAAGTTGGAATGTTGAGGAAGAAAACCTTTTGGTCTTAATGCTAACTCAAACATTTGAGTTGTTGAAACCATAATGTATTATAAGTGCTTTCATGTTTGTGTTTTGATTGTTATAATACTCAAAATGTTCTTGTGTAAGATCCACAGGGCTCTTGAGCTCACCCTCACTAATCTCTTTTCAAGTAACCTTTGAAGACATGGGTGCTGCTAAGCAACAGAGAAAATTTTGTAGTATTGATGACCTCTCTATTGAGGACGAGTAAGAGTTAGTAGAATATTTACTACTTTCAGTTGTAAGGCATGTGTCACACATTTGATACATGTTTAGTTGTTTTGCTTATTGACATCAGCCATGGGACCAAGCGTTCTATTATTGATTCATTTTGAATTCAGGCCGCGAAGTCATAGTATGTTACTTTATTTTATGTGTTTAATCATTATGTTATTATTTTAGACATGTCATCCCCATGTTATTCATGCTTAATACTGTTGTTTATGTTTTCACACTCTGATATGTATTGGGATGGTGTAAGAAAGGAAAAGAAACACAAAGCAATGTCCTGATCTCTAGATATTGATGGTGGGAGCGACCGCACCTTGTGATTTATTTTGTTTCGAGGCTAAGAGACGAAGACACCAAGTTAGCAGCATGCACGTCAGTATCTGGGGGCTAAGGTGTTACAAAGGTGGTATCAGAGCTCAGTCAGTAGTTCTCTAGGGAGAGCTCAATCAGTTGCTCGCTTGGAAAGACTTTAGTCAGTAACTCACCAGAAAAAGTTTAGATTGAGGCCAAAGGTGGTACCAGTCTAGTTAGATGCTCACGTAGATCTCAACCAGCAGCTCAACTTAGTTTATTAGTCAATGACTTAATCCGTAAGTCACTAGACTAGAGTCGAGAGTATAGACTATAAACTGTCAGTCTTATAGAGGATTTGTGCAGTAGAGACATTGCATACTTAGGTCTAGGGAAAAACCTTAGGTATAACTTGGGTGTTGTCAAGGTTGCACAATGGATCATAAATAAAAGCTTTTAGGACATAAGCTAGAAACCGATAACATGTGAAATGAAACACTTGATTGTTTAGGACACGAGATTGGGAGGATTCTGTATTTTTGGCTTCTATGTGGTATGGGACGCATAGGAATTCAGGGATATGGAGGAATCCTGGACTTGGAGAATGACGGACCATGTTTGGTGGGTGATCGATGGCTTTGGACGAACTTGTTTCCCTATGCTTGGCTGATATGGGATGGTCAAGTATAGTAGGGCTTGGGAAGCCTTAGAAATCGAGACACTTGTGAAATTGTTTGGGTGTAATGAGACCTCTGAGTGGAAATCTATGTCGATGTGCAAGAGTAGTATGAAATGCTCAAACCCAGAAGCATATGTAAAAGCTTGGAGTTTCTCTATGCTAGCGTGTTGTTGTGGTAATATATGATTTTGTTGATTACATGTTTGTGTATGTAACGATTTTTGAAATACTTGCATGTTTTTAAATTCTGAGACCAAATAGGCCACTAAGCAAACGAGAACTTAGAGACATGAATCTAGAGTCATACTAGTACGATGAAAATAAGTGATTTAAGTTTGAACATGAGATTTCTTCAATAAATTTATGATGACTGAATGGATCTTTGGTTGCAGATAAATGGCCAAATCCAAGAGACATGCTTGAGGAGACTGAATCTCAAGGGCAGAGAGCATAGTTTAACCAGACTAAGGCTCAGGTTGGGGTACTATTGACTCCAAAGTTTTGGGATGAGATTACTAGACGGGTCACTGAGCAGATCATGAGAGTATTGTCGTTGACACAGATGCAAGCATAGGCAGCACCAAAGTTACAGAGACAGGCCCCACCTCAGGAGCAGATACCAGTACAACAGTCGACACCCATGCCAGAGGTCCTAGTCCGTTAGAGGGCACAAGAAGAAATTGAAAACAAAGAACAAAGGGCGATATTGATTGAGTTCCAGAAACTTTGCTCATCCCAATTTGATGGTACATCTGATAGCATGGCTGCAGATCACTAGTACCAAGAGGTTGATGAGCACCTAGATGTGTTAGGGGCTACAGGACTCCATAGAGTTACATTGGCCACACATCAATTTAAGGGACCAGCCAAGAGTTGGTGTCGGATGCTAAAAGTAGATCTGAACACTAAGTACAGATGGAGTCTGAGTTTATAAAGTTGACTTAGAGGGATATGACAATATCTGAATATGAAGTCGAGTTCACTAAATTGGCCAAGTTTGCTCCTGAATTGATCTGAGACGAAAAGATGAAGGCCTGTAAGTTTGTGTAAGGCCTGAAGATTGACATTTGCAAGGTGGTAAACCTGATGGGTCTGAGAACTTATAGAGAAGTAGTAGAGAAATCATTGCTAACTAAACGCTCCAAACAAAAGTTGAGAAACAAGGGCAAGAAGCCGAGCAATAGTAAAGAATTCCAAGGGAACCAAAAGAAATAGAACAAAAACCAATCTCAAATGCAACAGACCCAAGGCAAAATTGATAAGCAGCAGGCTCAACGAAAAGGAGCTTGTTACAACTATGGGCAGAAAGGACACATGACCAAGGAATGTTAGAACAAGGGACAACAGAGACAGATCCAAGGGCAGAATAATGGTCAAGGTAGGAACCAGGGTGGTCGTGGACAACAACAACTACAACAGAGGTAACCCCAACAACAGTAACAACAACAACAACAACAAGGCAAATAGAATCAGGCTCAAGTGTTTGCCATTGAGGATGGACAGGCAAAACTAGCTCCAACTGTCGAAGATATTTTTCTACTGTTTAATGTTGTTGTTAAGATCTGTTTGATTCGAGTGCCACTAAGTATTTTGTGTTAGAAGAACTAGTTAAAAAATTACAACTAGTGACATCCATACCACCAGAACCACTATATGTATCCACTCCATAAGAACTACTGTGACTGCCTAAAAAACTTGTACATGTGAGATGAGATTTAGAGATAAACTGATAATTGTCGACCTAAGAGTGTTACTGTTCCACGATATGATGTGATAATGGGCATGGACTGATTAACCCAATACCAGTTTAGATTGATTGCCCAAGACGGAGAGTCACTTTGACTTTACCGTCTGGCGAACTAATGAAGGTCAAGGGGGATATGCAAAGATTACCCTGAAGCCATATGACCATCATGCTGAATTGCATAAGGTAAAGTGAAGACTTTACACAAGTCTTGGATGATGATATTAGTGAGCCAAAAGATATTCAGGAGATACTTGTAGTGTGTGGGAGTACCCAGATGATTTACCTGGACTACCACCACATAGATAGGTAGAGTTCAAGATTGAACTACAACTAGGCACAAATCCTATAGTCATTCCTCCATATAGAATGGCGCCAGTAGAGTTGATTGAACTCAAGACATAGCTGGATAAACTTCGAAAGAAGGGATTCATTAGACCTAGCAAATCACGGTGGGGAGCTCTTATACTATTTGGAAAAAAGAAAGACAACTCAATGAAGCTAAGTGTTGACTAGAAAGATTAACTAAGTAACCATAAAGAATAAGTATCTTTTACCCAGAATAGACAACCTGTTTGATCAGTTGAAGGGAGCCACTCATTTCTCCAAGATTGATCTAAGGTCAGGTTATCAACAGTTAAAGATCAGAAAGGCAGACATTCATAAGACAACTTTTGGGACTCGATATGGGCATTTCAAGTTCACAGTGATGCCATTTGGTTTGACCAATGCACGGACTTGATGAACAAAGTCTTCTAACAGTACCTAGATCAGTTTGTGGTAGTATTAGTGGATGATACCTTGATCTATTCCATATCAGAAGCTGAGTATGTAGAACATTTGAAAACTGTGTTGGGCACATTGAGAAGAAATGAATTATATGCTAAGTTCAGCAAGTGTGAGTTATGGATGAAGACAATCAAGTTTCTTGGCCACGTAGTCTCAACTAAGGGAATATTAGTCGATCCAGATAAAGTGGAGTCGGTAACTAATTGGAAGCAGCCAAAGACATTAACAAAAATTAGAAGTTTCTTAGGCTTAGCAGGACACTATCGAAGGTTTATTCAAGACTTCTCCAAGTTGGTTGGGCCTATGCTACGCTGACTAAGAAAGGAAAAAAATTCTTTTGGGATGTAAAGTGCGAGGAATCTTTTCAAGAACTGAAGAAGAGGTTAACTTTAACCCCCATATTAGTCACTCTTAGCCATGGGGTGAGATATATCCTACACACTAATGCATCACAGAATGGATTGGGTGCAATACCGATGCAAGAGGGAAAGGTTATCCCATATGTCTTGCGACAATTGAAGGTAAATGAATAGAATTACCCTATTCATGATTTAGAGTTGGCGGCAATCGTGTTTGCACTGAAAATTTGGAGGCATTACCTCTATGGAGAGGCATTAGACCTTTTCTCTAATCACAAGAGTCTAAGGTACATCTACACCCAAAAAAAAGTTGAATCTAAGATAGCGTAGATGGATGGGATTTTTGAAGGACTGTGACTTGCAACTCCACTACCACCCAGGGACAGCAAATGTCATAGCTAATGCCCTCAATCAAAAATTCGATAAGAGGAATGAAGAAAAAAGTTAAATGTATCAGTTGACTATAATCTGAGTGCAACTTCAGACAAGAAGCAGACATACCTATGTGCATTGGTTTGCCAACTAGTCTTGCTATAGAAAATTAGAGATGAGTAAAAAAAAGACAAATGGATTGTAGACCTGACAGAAGGTGTCGAATAAGGAAAACACACAAATTTCAATATTGATGCCAAAGGTACATTGAGACTTGGGGATAGAGCATGTGTACTAGACAGTGGGTAGAGCAGAAGAACCATACTGGATGAGGCACATCAGACTAAGTACATGATGCATCCAGGCGGAGATAAGATGTACCAAAACCTCAAAAAGACTTATTGGTGGAGAGGTATGAGGAGAGACATAGCCAAAAATGTCTCTAAATGTCTAACCTGTCAGTAGGTAAAAGCCAAACACATGCCACCCTCAGGAATATTGCAACCACTTCCGATCCTAGAATGGAAGTGGGATAATATTGCAATGGACTTCGTAAGCAGCCTACCCAGAAATTACGAGGGTGAAGACACAGTATGGATAATTGTGGATCGTCTCATGAAGGTAGCTCATTTCCTACCCATCCGATCTACAAACACAGTTGGAAAATTGGGAGAACTATATATCAAGAGATAGTAAGGCTACATGGTGTACCCAAGACCATTGGTCAAACAGAGATTCCAAATTCACATCTCAGTTCTAGCAAAGCCTATAAAAGGAACTAGGCAGTAGACTCACCATGAATACTACATTCCATCCTCAAACAGATGGGTAATCTGAGAGAGTAATACAGATATTAAAAGACATGTTGAGAGCTTGTCTCCTTGATTTCAAGGGTCATTGGAGCAAATACTTGCATTTAACATAATTCGCATACAATAACAATTACTAGAAAAGTATCAAAATGGCTCCATATGAAGCTCTCTACGACAAACCCTATAGATCTCCATCTTGCTGAGCAGAGTTCGTGGATCACGTACTTACAGGGCCAGACCTAGTATGGCAAATGAACAAACAAGTGAAACAAATCTAGAAGAGGTTAACCATATGGCTCAGAGTAGGCAGAAAAGCTATGCTGATAAGAGGAGAAGACCTCTAGAGTTTCAAGGGGGTGATAGAGTATTCCTAAGGATCAATCTTTAAAGGGGGATTAAACGTTTTGGGATCAAAGGAAAGTTATCACCAATATTCATTGGTCTGTTCGAAATACTCAGACGGGTTAGTGAGTTTACCTACAAGTTGGATCTGCCAAACAAAATGTCTTCAATCCACAACGTGTTCCCTGTATCGATGCTGCAAAAATATGAACAGTACCCTTTTCATATTGTCCATTGGGAGGAAGTCAACATCCAAAACGATGCCAGTTACGAGGAAACAACCATCAAAATACTAGATCGTAAAGTGTAGTACTCATAATGAAGGACATTCCTCTAGTCAAGGTTCTATGGAGACACCATGACCTAGAAGAGGCTACCTGGGAATTGGAGAGCGAAATGCAGAAGAATTACTCGGACCTCTTCACCAAGAGCATCTAACTGGATGGCATCATACAAGTATGAGATTCCCTTTAAATTTTGAGGACGAAATTCTTTTAAGGGGGTTAGGCTGTAATATCCTGAAAAATTTATAGAGTTTTGGCAAATTTTAATATATATATATATATATATATATATATATATATATATATATAATTCAAGCACAATAAACCCTAGAACAAAATCCATGAAAACATGGTTTAGGAAATGTTTAACCAATGTACAAAAGAATCAACAAACTGGAACAAAGCACGAAATTTCGCATGGTAACCATCCACTGGTTACCATGATAGTGCATAACGTGACTGAACCAAGAAAGTAGCAATGTTCTGGTTACCGCGGTAATGCAACTAGAACGTGGAAAGTTAGGGTTTTGGTTACCACAGTAATACTTCGAGTTATCGCGGTAATATGTAACATGTATAAATATAAATAGTGTGTCAAAAAACCCTAATCATCATTTTAACCCCACAATCGCGCACCTACTCCCAAGAATTGATACTAGCCGCCAATAATCAAACTTTCTTCTCTTCCCTACCATTCTCGATTGGTTCCCATTCATTCAAACCCTTCTCCACTGGTTCTCAAAGCCTAAATTCGTGAAGAACAACCCCAACAATGAAGAAAATCAATAAAGGTAAACCACCAAACCTCACTTAGAATCACAGTTTCCTGTCATAAATCTGCATTTCCTTAGAGTATACATGTTTCCTTCTAAAATGTAGATCATTAGAGGATTCAAAACCTCACATTGAAGGGAAACAAGGTATAATGCTTTCCATTCATGTGTAAGGGTGTGTTTTGAGCTTAATGTCAGTGTCTTGGAGTACGAAACACTAGAAGAAATGAATGACCATGGTAGTGTACTGAACACACACGAACCCTCTGGTTACTGTGGTAACACACATTGAACACACACAAACTCTCTAATCATCGCGATAACATGTGAGAAAACCATTTCGTGCTCTAGTTACAATGGTAACGGACCGCGGTAACACTGTCATAAACCCAATTTTTTGTCCCTATTTGTGCACACATGGATTACCATGGTAATGCCACTCACTACTGCGATAATTAAAAGAAAATGGTGAATGATGTTATCCATTAAGACCACCACGTACACCTTAAGATGTTGGAAAATCATTAAAATTTGATTTAAGAGACCTTAGGAATGTTTTCAAACTCATGTGATGTTGGTTTTAAATCTCCTAGATTGAAGGGCAAGGCAAATACAGTGGGAACAAAGGTCCAAAGGAACGAGAGAAAAGGGGGAGATGACTACCTCAGAAACTCTTTAGTATTATTTTGGTTTGAATATTAAATATGAATGTATGATTACTATTATTTATTGCTTAGAAGCATGCTAGGAAGATGTATGATTCATCTTAATGGTTATTTGTCTTGATATGAATTTATAGCATGCCATCCCTTGTATGAATTTAGAATCTATGCCATATTTGTCATTAATCGAATAGCATGTTTGATGTGACTATAAGCATGATGATTTGTTTATTTATATCAATCATTAATTGTATTAGATATTTGAAATGTGAATATGCTTGTGATCAAAGATGATAAAGAGAATTAACCAATACTGACGCGGTGATGCAAATATATTGTGGCAGTAGTCTGACATCATCATGGGTATTTGTAGCCCTAGGCGGGTCTCTGTTTAAAATGGGACTAAGAGTCTAAGTGAGACTTCACTCCCTGGTTGTTGATCGAGTGAGACATCAATCTCGAGATAGGATTTTGGAGTGTCTAACAGGCCTTGGGCATTACATTGAGCACTCCAAACCTAAGTTGGAATGCCGAGAAAGAAAACCTTCTGGTCCTAACATTAACTCAAACAATTGAATTGTTGAAACACGTAATGTATTATAAGTGTTTGCATGTTTGTGTTTTGACTGTTATAATACTCGAGATGTTCTTATGTAAGATCCACTGGGCTTTTGAGCTCACCCCACTAATCTCTTTTCAAGTAACCTTTGAAGACATTGGTGCTGATAAGCAATAGAGAAAATTTTGTATTATTGATTACCTCTCTATTGAGGATGAGTAGGAGTTAGTAGAACATTTACTACTTTCAATTGTAGGGCATGGGTCACGCATTTGATACATAATTAGTTGTTTTGTTTATTGACATCGTCCATGGGGCCAAGTATTCTGTTATTGATTCATTTTGAACTTAGGTCGTGGGGTCAAAGTATGTTACTTTATTTTATGCATTTAATCATTATGTTATTATTTTAGACATGTCATCCCCATGTTATTCATTCTTAATACTGTTGTTTATGTTTTTGTACTCTGATATGTACTAGGATGTTGTGAGAAAGGAAAAGAAACACAAAGCAACGTCCTGGTCTCCGGATATTGATGGCGAGAGCAATCGCACCTTGTGATTTATTCCGTCTAGAGGCTGAGAAATGAAGACGCCCAGTCAGCAGTGTGCGCGATGGTATCCAAGGGTCAAGGTGTTACATTGGAATCACATCGAACGATGTGATCATGCCGACTTTCAATATTCAGGAACTAGAACATTACTTATGTTTTTTCCTTTTTTACACCATCCCAATAAAATATCAGAGTGCGGAAATATAAACAATACCATCATGCATGATTTAAAATAGGGATAGCGTGTCTAAAAACAATAACATGATTAAACTCTAAGATAAATAAAATATTCAAACTTTGTGCCTGAGTTTGAATGAGTTAAATAAACAATACCTGGACTTGTAGCCAAAGTTAATAATTACATTAACCAAACATGAATTAAATGTGGGTCTCATGCCCTACAAACTGGTCGACAACGAATACACTACTCCTACACAACCTCAACAGTGAGATGTATCATGACTACATTAATGCAGCTCCTCACTTGTCAACATAAGTGTCTTCAAGGGTTACCTAAAAAGAGATTAGTGGGGGTGAGCTCAAGAGCCCGGTGGATCTTACACAAAACATCTCGAGCATTAAGTCAAAATACAAATATGCAAGCACTTATAATGTATTAAGCGTTTCAACGATTCAATTATTTAAGTTAACATTAAAACAAAAATGATTTCTTCCTTGACATTCCAACTTTGGCTCGGAGTATTCAATGTAATGCACGAAGGCTTGTTACACACTCGAAACCCTATCTCGGGGTCAATGTCTCACTCGATCATCAAACCAGGGAGTGAAGTCTCACTTAAACTCACAGTCTCATTTCAATCAGAGACCCACCTAGAGCTAGAAATACCCACGATGATGCCAAACCTAACCATAGTATCCTCATCATCGTGCTGATATGTGGTTCATTCACTTAATCGTCTTAAATTAGTTACCACAAGCATTTTCACAATTTCAATATTCGATATACATGGCAATGGATATAAATAAACAACTCCTCATGCTTATAGTCACATCAGACATACTATTCATTACATTACATTCATAATATGGATTTTAAACTGTAATAAACATTCATACAAGATATGGCATGCCATGAATTCACACAAGAAACAACCAGGTATTCATGCAAGACACATACATTTCTAAAATGCTTCTAAACAATAAATAATGGTAAACACACAGTCATGTTTTATATTCAAACCAAAACAATGCTAAAGAGTTTCAGGTAGTCACTTCTACCTGTCTAATAAGTTTCCTTGGGTTGTTGCTTGTAGTTATATTAGCCTTGAATCTTTAACCTTGTTGTTAGTGGCTTCTTCCTTTGTTTAGCTCCAAAGATTGTTTAGGATGGTTTCTAGTAATCTATTTCCTTGACTTCATAATGACTTGAATGACTTTATATCGACTTCATAATGACTTAAATGACTTTGTATTGACTTGAATGACTTTGTATTAACTTGAATAACTTTGTATTGAATTTATAACGACTTCATAATTACTCTACATTGACTCCATATTTTTCTCTATTAACTTTCTTATAACTTCATAGTTGACTTCATAATAGGCATATTGACTTTATAAATGACTTTGTATTGACTTTATAACGACTTCATAACAACTCTACATTGACTCCACATTTCTCTCTGTTGACTCTCTGATAATTTCATAGTTGACTTCATAAATGACTTTGTATTGACTTTACAAAGACTTCCTAATGACTCTACATTGACTCTGCATTTCTCTCTGTTGACTTCATAATTAACTACGTAATGACTTGTAAATAAGCATGTTGACTTCATAAATGACTTCACATTGACTTCACATTGACTCCACATTGACTTCATATTTATTTGATGTTTCTTTTAAAACTGATTTTACATTGACTTCATATTAACTCAAGCATTTAGTCTTAGGTAAAATGACAATTTTTCCTCCAATGGCAAAATTATTATTTTGTCCCCAGTTAGTCCAAATAACTTTCTGTACTCAAAATCATTTGATGTTTTATACAATGTTGTTCTGCAGTTCATTTTCACACGAATTGACTATTTTACCCTAGTGGCCAAATTACCATTTTACCCCTAGGGCGTTTAATTGTGTTTAGCACTTCTCTCGACTCATTTATGATATTGTATATTCTTATTCTTAAATATTCGAGAATTTATCGTGGAATTAGATAATAGGTGGTAACATGGGCTACCACCTCATGCCCTTGGTTGGCTACGAATGGGCACGTGTGTGTGTGTGTGTGTGTGTGTGTGTGTGTGTGTGTGTGTGTGGCTAGTTATCTAAGACCCTTAAACCACCATGGCCACCGCCATACAAGCAGCTGCTATAAGAGGATTTTTTTTATAGTGTGTTGCACCGAATCAGTGCCCTCCATTTTCATCCAAAATTCCTAGTTTGCCCTTATTTTTTCCTTAAATTCTAAATGTATCCAAATTTTAAAATTTATCGAATATTTTTCCTAAACTTCATTTATTTTCTCCGATAACTCATATTTCTCTAAAATTCCCATTTATTCAATCAAAATACATTGAGACAGATGATAGGGTCATTGCATACAACATTTTCTTTTAAAAAAAAAATGTTGGGTCATAAATTTTACTTGTCAAGTTGGTACATACCAAGCTAGAAAACAACATATGTACTAACATTTGTGGACATTGGCCTAGTACATATAGTTGAGACAACTTTAGCAAGTATATCCTCTTAACAAGGCCGATGCTTACCAACTTAAATCTTATAAAAAACCTAGAAGAGTTTCATCGATAATCTGGAACGCACAATTAGGAGGATAGAAACTACAACAAGATAAGTAGAATTTCTTCTAATTTTTGCAAAATAACAAGGTTGTCTTTAAAACCATTGTCCAATTAGACACGTTTATATAGATATTAAATCTTTGTCGTGAATGACCAAAACACACTACATTGCTCATTCGTTCTTTATATTTATAAGCTTAATTGACTGACAAATCAAAAGAAGGGGACTCTGGCCAATTTCAAATCTACATTCCTCAAAAATACCATTTTGTCTTTATTTTGCATTTTCAAATCATCGTTTAAGGACAATAGTCAACTAGATCAGTGGTATATTCTCTACTTTATCATCTTTCTAGTATTGATCAATTTTTGACTAAAATTAGGTGACACATATGGGAGTTTATTTTAAGTTATATTGATGTTTATCCTAAAGAGCCAATAAGGAGATCATTGCCTTAAGGTAGGCCTTAACATTGTTACTACATTTCTAGCAACACCTCCATAACAAGTGCTCAATAACCATCTTGTGCTAATCTTAGGTGTAGGAGAAGTCGAAGTAGAAGGTTAACTAGATCGTCACTTGGGAAAAATTTTGGCACACCTAGTAAACATCATCCTCAAAGATGAAAAGTTGGCAAACACCCATCTAAGTTGATAGAGTACAGGTCAATAACATCAATGTGAGTAGTATTGAGGTTGGTAGGTGTTGACAATCCTGCAAGTGTACAAGATCGCAATAGTAATAAATGGTGAAGACCAAGTATCGTCCTTAGGGAATAGTTTAAGGTCAACAATCTTAAAACCCAATCTAATGTTAGCATTAATTTTATTAAGGCTTCGAATTGAATTGGATTTTGAAATCTAATTTGATTCAAAAGTGAATTAAAATAAATCGATAAATGGATTGAAAACTATTTTAATTAGATGTCTAGGATAGTAAACTATCTTGTAATCACCAGTAATTCTTATTCTGATTAATTAAATTTCTAGTTCTGTAGGTTCTAGCACTTGTCATTAAAACCCTCTCCTGAGGCACCTTAATACCTATAAGTCATGTTCCCTAATACCCACTCCCGAGGCTCCCCCCCTGAGGCATCAGTTAACAATCTAACATAGTAAATGCAGTAACCATATGCAACCTCCTATGTAATCAACAACCTCCTAGTCAATTGATTACTCTAGGTTTGTACTTCAATTCTCCAACCATTAAACCTCTCTCCTGAGTTAGTTTAATAGTCTATGATCACTTTTTCTACAACCAGTAAATAGAAAGCATTAAACACACAAAATATAAAACAGAACATCAAAATCAATTAATTGGAATAAAGAATCTCAGGTTCCTACAATCAAAATTTACATCCTAGACTTTAAGAGAATTTAGCCAGACATAATATAGAATTCACACCTCAAAGAATTAAATAAACAAACGATCATACTAATAGCTTGACCTTTGTTTTTTGCTTCTTTTCTGTCTTTCTCTTTTTCTTCTTTGGCTATCAATATCAATAATTTTCCCGAACCCTTAAAACCTAATATAAAGTTCTATTTATATTCTTAACTAAAAACAAAACCTAAATCATGGGCTAAAGACAAAAATGTGTAACTTAATCGCATTACCACGTAAACCAGTGCGCACAAGAAATACGTAGTCTACATTTCTCATGTTACCGCGATTACCTATCGCGGTAACTTTTCTGCCAATAATTATGCATTTTGGTTACCACGATCACCTACCACAATAACACTTCCTCGTTACTTTTCTTCATTCTGGTTACCTCGGTCACCTACTGCAGTAACCAATTGCACGACATTCCCTTGCATTTCTTTGGCATTCCTTCTATTTACCTCGTCAACCATTTCTCTACCATGGTAATCAGTTGATCCTCTTTGTTTTCAGCCCTTCTTCACTTCTCTCATGTTGTTATCGCTATTCTGAATCATTCTAAATCTGCACAGACACTCAAAACCTTTTCCATACATTAAATTTACATAAAAATGCTAGAAATAGCATTAGATCATGCTAATATGCAACTAATCATGTTATAATGTTGTAAATACATATGTAACTAATTATAAACACACTTAGTTTCCTATTAAACTCATGCAAATTATACATAAAATACCTATAATATAGTTAGTCTAGTATCCAAGTAACAATAGGTTATTTAATCTTATCTACACTTTGATAAAGTAGGGATTGGCTTAATGTTACAAAGATTATAAAGATGTATTGTCCTTGTTTGTTTGAGAAATTGTAGATCACCCATTGTTGATAAATTTCAAAATCACAAATGAAAAGCTTATCAGTAAAAGACCAAAACCCCACGAACACGTTGAGAATTACAAATCTTAGATGACATTTATGACGTATGATGATGCAATAGTATAAAAGGGTTTTTTAGATGTATCCATTCATTTTAGACATTTAGCTCACTTGTTTGTGACAGTTCCCACAAATAAAATATTAGGAGAAAAGATTAAACAATTTGCTCATTTTTTACTAAAGGGGGGAAAACATGCAGTAATACCTCTTTTGTTTTAATAATGCACGAATCAAAATTGATGAGGGTGTTGATGATCAAGAAGAAATCACAACTTTTGAATGAGGACAAAGATTAGGATGCGCCCAACAATCGGGGGGAACTCCATGAGAGAAGTAAGCAGTATATCAATGTCAAGAAGTAAATGGAAGCAAAGATAGAAAAAGTTGGTTCTCGTAGAGGGAAAAGGAAATATCAAAAGAAAAAGGGAAAGAAGGCACAATGCTTGGATAGGATGATGGAAGCAAAAAAGGCTAAAAATAAAAATATTTAACCATCAAGAGCAAACAACAAAGTGCATTACAAGGTGTTCACCACACATTGCTAAACACATTCCAAGAATAAATCCTAATGAAGTAACTAAATAGAGATTACATGTGATAGTCAAAGAAGATGAAGAGTTTCGCCTAACAAAGTAATAGACAAAAATATTATGATAGCATTTAAGACCATGACCATGACACATATCAATGTCAAAACCTAAAAGAAGAAATTGAAACCTTGATTCATCAAAGTCACTCAAAGAATTTGTTCAAGGAACATGTTAAAGAGTAAAAAGGAGATCTTTACCAACAAGGCCAAAACAGAACATAGAGATGTTAGGCAAGATTCATGTAATCTCCAAGACCTCCAACTGTGTTCAATATGCTTATGTTTAATAAGCAAGGATGGAGCTGATGAGTCTCTAATGACACCAAGAGAAACAAAATAAGTCATATTTAAATATTACCTTCGTGAAGGAAAAATCCATGGATATTGTTCAACCTTATTTAGATGCATTCGTAGGCACTGTGATAGTAGCCAACTATACGGTCTATTAGATGCTTGTCAACAACAGGAGCTCAATAAACATCCTTTTTGGTCAACATTTGAGAAGATTAGACTGTCCACGAAGCATCTCACACCAACTAACATGTTCCTAAATATCTTCACAGGAGATAATATGATGCCAAATGAAGGATAAGTAACCCCTATCATATGGAGAGATCAAGAACACAAACTATCTATGATGGTCAACTTTTTGGTGATAAAATGCTCAAAGTTTATAATACCCAATTGGAAGACCTTTGACCAACAACCTCTTAGCAATACTTTCTACCTACTATCTAACCCTAAAGTTTCCTTAAAGAATGAGGGGGGGGAGGGGGGGGGGATGGTAGTAATAAAGAAGCAACCACTGTTAGTGAAGCACCAAACACCAAAGAAAAACAACTAATATAACTTGACAACCAACCTGCCACAAACTTAGAGCCCAAAGAAGATATTTCAAGTTTAAAAGCACAGGACCAGTAAAAGAAGGTCCAAGTCATGAATAACCCAACTAAGATGGTCAAAGTTGTCACTTGCATAAACTCTTTGTTGGTAGAAGAGCTCATCATTTTCCTTGAGTAGCATAGATCAATTTTTTCGTGGTCACATGAAGACATGCTCATAACACCAATGAGATTGATGGTTCAGGGCCTTAATGTCAATCGTAAAGCAATGCCCAGAGAACATAAAAGAAACATTTTGAGTTTTGTAATATCCCAAAATTTTGATCCTTCATTAATCACAAAATTAATCTAATTAACCCTAAAATTAATCATGGTTAACAGTAACTAATCATAGTTGAAATAGATAAAGTTAACCATATTAAAATATAAACTGAAGATGTTCGAAAAGTTAATTTGAGGTCAAAACAATCAAATTACATGACAAACTTTGTGTAAAAATACTTAGGACACTAAGAAAAATCAAGGAAAAAATATATCGCACAATGCAACACACTACATAAAAATGGCAATGTGTTGCACTGCTTAGAAACAAGAACATGATTATATCATTGTGTAGCCATATTGTCGTCTATACATGGGCTTCTAGAAGGCTACCATACATTAACATGTCAAGGGAACTTAAAACTTCACAACCATATCAAGATCACGTTCTCAAACCCCTCTCCCCCCATGTGCACACAATCTTGAATCAAAGAAGGCCATTCCACGTTATTATATGCCACCATGAACAGTAAACACTAACCATTACTACTAATACAAGCGTGACTTCTCCAAGCAATATGGAATGCCTCTATGAGTGGTTGGACACCACCATACACCTATGGAGGATCATTATGAGCCTCTCCACCAAGCTTATCAAGGTCTACACCCTTCCCTTGGTTATAAATTTGATGACGATGAAATAGGCTCATTATTTTGCAAAAATCACTCTTCTTTTGAATGAGTGCAAGTATAGGAACATGATTAACTTGAGAGTGGCATTTGAGAGTGTCAAAAATCAAGTATCGACACCTTTGCAAGTATTTCTAACTCTTATTCTCATTCATGAAAGAAATGACACTTGAATGCACACTAAAACCATGACAACTCACATGGTTTTCACATCCAGTTTTAATTATATTTGTGTGAAACATAAATGAAAACATGTGCATCTCTAAACACTAGTAGATTGTGTCCTTTACCATTATTGCAACACTGTGAGAATGGTGTAAATCTATTACTAATAGACCCCCAATCGAGCTTGCGAAGTTGGGTGGTTATACACCAAAATTCGAGGCTCTCAAACTATAGTCACCAACCTACTTTGGGCTTGCTTTTAAAATTGATAATACACTTGTGATACCACAGCCTTTATACTTTATGAACTACTTATAAATACCTTTGAAACATTATAAGAATGGCATGAAATGATAACTCGAGAAACAAGAACCAAGTGATTGTTAGGTAGTCGACGTGCAAATGCACTTTCCATCTTATGAGTATCAAGAGATGGAAACATATCATTTTGACCAGAATCTTTAGAAACCAAGGGCCCAAACCACTAGACCTTGGAGGGCTCTAAGAAACAAACAAACTGAGTCAAAGAATACATAGAACCAACGAGAGTTGAGTTCATGCCGAACCTAAGAAGTCAAATGATGCATTGTTCCATACATAGAATGCATAGAGCATGGTGCAATGTAGTACATCATGTCCTGTCACATTTTGAGATTCTAGAATGCAACATACTACACTATAAAAGTGTAGCACATTGCATTGGCCATTTCTAGAATAGTATTTTTCATAAAATCTCAGTTATATGCATATGCTTAGGCCATCGTTCGAGGACCTTAAAGAGGGATGCAAGAGAGCAAAAGTAAACCATATGCATGCCCTAAGACATGAATCTAAGTTGATGATTTAATCCAACAAATACACTCCAAAAACTTGTATTCATGTACACCTAGGTAAAACTAGACACACACTAGTTGAGACATGAAGTTCAAGTACTCTTTTGTCAAATAATCACCATGGTGGGCATGATGTTGCTTTTGCATTCTTTCTAACTATGTTTACATCCATATTACTCATGATTCAACGTAAGTAGGAATTTAAAATACCCTATCTAGTCATATTTGATTGTCAATGCATATGCTTGGAAATGTGAAGCTTAATATGATGAATAGGTGTATGATGTCTTAAGATATAATGAGCAATGTTGTATCGTACATGAGACCATGATAGTCCTAAGAACATGTGCTTGAAATATGAAATACATGTTGCCATAAAAGCATGAACAAAAACATGCACAAAATGTGGCATTTGAGCTGTGAAAAGCTTAATGATTCTTTTGAGAGTGGATATTTGTACATAACACTCAATTTTGTTAATCTATTGATTATATTGCTTGTCTCGAAATTATGATGTATGACCACACATAAAATAACGCTATAAAGATAATAATTAACAGTAGCGGATGGTTGACCTTCAATAGCCATTGTGGCCAATGAGATAACATCTCACTTTAAAGACAAGTAGCTATGACATATAAGACTAGGCATGCCTCAAGTATGCACCAGTTTATTACAAGGACTGACAAACACATGGACGCACAACCTTCAACACTTGTGATGTTCCTACAGGGGTCACGTGGCCAAAGGTATGGGGATTACAGAGGATAGGCCACCCCACAAAACCAACTAAAACATAATGACATGATTGTATCACCTAGTGTACCATAGTAGTCGCATGGTTGACGTATGTGTGTATGAATAGTTAGCTAGACTGTAAACCAAACTTGTAGAGTCCACTCCTTCCATTTTTTTAGACGTAGGTACCATTTAACGGACTGCAATCTAACATAGTTTCCATGTATCTTCTTTTGTGAACTAAACATGTATCTAAAAAACATTTTAATGTTGTAATCGTGCATCCTAGAAGGGTGATGTGCTGGTAGGCCCACTTGAATCGAGCAAATGTTTGGGAACTATTTCATGAGTAAGAGTTTTTGATAATCTTGTTGCATGGAAAGACCATGTTGCATGCTCATGTTGTACTTTTGATAGAAAAAGACTTCAAAATATAATAAAAAGAATCATTAAAGTAAACAATAAAAAAGATTTAAAATAAGAACAAGAAAAGGATAAAGGTAACATCTCCACTTCAAGATGCCCAACACCATACGGATGGTCTTTAAAATGAAAATGTTTTTCTTTGCTACCAAAAGAAAAGTTTTAAAAGGATTAACTAGGATGCTTCCAAGATTTAACCAGTTTTGAACTTAATAAACCTTATTAAGAAAGTGAATTAAAAAAAATAAAAGATGGGGTGTTGCAAGTTTAAATCAGGCATAAGGACAATAGAAAGAGGTTCACAAGCTCCTTAATGCTGGTTTTATTAGTAAAGTAGTGTACTTTGATTGGCTAGCTAAGATTGTAATGCTCAAAAAGCCTAATGCTAAGTGGTTGACATGTATCAACTTCACAAATCCCAACAAGGCACATCCAAAAGACCCTCACGTGGACCAATTGATTGATAAATTTATATTTTCTATTATGGTTAATAAAATGGATAGTGAAAGAACACAAAATGCACCAAGGTGCACAAAAAGTATGATTCATTAAGTTTTTCCCCCAAAACTTCAACAATAAGTTTACAATTAAAAATATGGAAGGCACATAGGCCTCACCACAACCCCCATAAAAAAGAACAAAAACAAACACGTTGGGTCCTTAACTTGGTCACCTATAGAACAAGCATGTTGATCTCATCTTCGCTAGGTTAACATCTATATCATCACCATCAGTTGTTTTACCGTAAACAATACTTTATCAATCATGTCAAGTTTTAAGGACAACTCTTCAAAGGCATCAAAATCCATGATTGTTCTCACTTTCTTGCAAAAGCACACCAAGTCAGCCCTATAGTTGGTAGCAACATAAGTACCCTTGCATTTTATTAGCCCTTCAACCTCTTTTGATTTCTTGTAGTTAAGCTTCAAGAAAGTAATTGGCATCTTTCAGCTTTGTCTCCAAGTTGTCACAACCTAGCTGAGCTTGTTTCAGAGACTCTTACAAGCTCTTGATGTTATGCTCCTTACTCTTAAGGGAAAACAATAATTTCTTAGCTTTAGTTCGGTAGATGATGTTGTCTTGTTTTCAAAACATAGTTTAATGACATGAAATATTAGAGTTTCCAAAGAAAATTATGATTCATCACATTTAATGCATACAACTTCATAAATTCATTTCTAAAATAATCATTGCTTGATCATATGTGGGCCTCGTCATAATCAAGTTCTTTGCTTTCACCTAGGGCTTTCGACAACAGGTTCAAAATAAAAACTTATACATAGTCTAAAATAAAGTCTAAGAAAATAAAAGTAGAAAAATGAATAATAGTAGAATAATTGGCTCCTAAGCCCAGGTCACTATATACCTACATCTTAAAAGGGAAAGGAGTGAGCTCTACGAACCCAATAGGGTTTATCCCCTACCTAATCAAGCATAAACATGTAGAGATGATGCACATAGTTCAATACATTAGGCAATTCAAATAATATTTTATTTTTAGTTTTCTTAGAAAACAGCTCAATTCGTAGGCAATAAGGTCAATGTGAGATATTTTTAATCAAAAAATAATGGTGAACTACCAATGATACCTCAAGGTTGACCATCTTAGAAAGCGAATTTTTATCTTAATGGTGTTTATCACATATGGTCAACAATGGTATGTTAAGCAATATATTCGTTATTGAATATCTACTCCATACATAAAATCATTTTCAATCACGAATAAATAAGTAATGCATCATTGACCATGGCATCATCACTTCCATTACAAACATGTTCATCATATATGACTTTTTTATTTCTATACATCACGAAGACATCATAAAGTAGACCTCTTTCCTATCGTGGTCTCTGGCATGTTATGCATTATTTAATTTACACAATAAGCATGGATATAACACCATATGTCCAACATCGTGGCAACATATAGAATACAAGCATATGAATATGAAATCAGGCACTTTCACATCCTTCTAGCTTATTCTCACAATCAGATGCATGTAAATACTTAATTAATGAGGAAATTGTGAAATGTCAATAGTTACCCACATCACGATACTACAAAAATTAGCAGATGTCACGAAGCTAATCCTTAACTAAGGTGATCTTAGTCACACCTACTTGTACACAAACACTTATTTTTAGTGCATGCACCTCATAAGAATCCATCATCCTAAGCTCATGATTTTGTGTGTTTTTTGTGTCATTTTTACTTTCTAGAGTCCACCGTTAGATCCTCAAAACTCAACCAAATCAAGTGCAAACTAAAACTATGCACACAATAGCTATTTAGAAAATAGCAATGGAGCATGTTGCACTTTAATAGTGCAACTTTTGTGGCGCAGTGTGTTGCTCTGTGGTGTATGCATGAAATAGTGCACTGGTTTTTGTTTTGATTCATGGCCTTATCCTTCTCAGTTTGTGAGTTCTATAATTCATTTTGTTCATTTCATAGTGGTCTACAACGCCATGGTGGTTTCATCACTTGATTCGTAAGAATTTAAGGTTGAATAATGTGTTTTCATCTATTAGTGGGAAGTTTGACAACAATAGTATTTGCATTGCAACCACCTATTTTTGGTTACTTTATTTTAGCACCTCAGGTCATCGTCTTGTGTTGTTCTTGTGGAATTTCATAGTTGGTTTTAAGCACTTTCAAAGGGTATGTGGGTTGTGTTCTAGCATGTTCATTAGCAGTTTAGAAAATGAGCACAAAGTGGGTTGGTCATCATGTTTCAAATGCTTAGATTGTTAAACACCCAACTTTGCAAGCTTAATTCGGGGTCTATAGGTCATAAATTTGTGACATTCTTGCAACATTGTTACCATGGCAAAGGCCACAATCCATTGGAGTATAAGGTTAAGTATGGTATGGTCTATAGTTTGCACAAAATGTCCCCTAAAATGGTTGGACAATCATGATTTTTGTCATGAACCAGATTTAATTCCTTTCTCAAATTAAAATAGAAGTGAAAGAGGGTTGAGATAGTGTTTTCTAGTCTCCTTATCAAAAGACTTCTTCACCAAGCCTACCATGTTTTTAGGCCTTCTCACAACTTTTACACACTTAAAGAAGGAGAGATTTCATTCTCTTGTTCTCTTTTTTCAAACATAAGGTTGGTAGGTCAATGGGATGGCTTTGTAAGCTAAAACTAAGGCTAGGAATGGTGTTCTAATCAAGAGAATGATCTCCTCTCAATGATGGACAAAAGGTTTGGAAGTGTATTAACTATCGTGGCTGTCATAACTAAAATTTTCACAAATTTAAGAAGTGTCAAAGGGCTTATGTTTCTACTTGTCTACATTTTCAAAGAGAACATGATCCAAGCCAAACTCTCCATGGAAAATGAGCATTAAGTGTGTTCTTCCACTAGTATACCACATGGCATCCAATGGACTCTTGGGTTGGTAGGAATCTCAAGGTAAAGTTGTCATCTCAATGAAGTCTCTTTTTAAGCAACTATAGTTGCTAGTGCAACGACCTACATCGAGCCTACCACCCTTTTTTCTTTCATTTTTTGATGTTGCGTTCTACTACATTATGTTATAATGCTTTGGGTTTTCTCTTCTTTTTTTTTTGTTAATTTTCTTCGATGTCTTGAACATTTTGACATGAATCTCATAGCTTAATTCAATTGTTTCATGCATAAAATAATTGTTTAATTATCCTCAATTTTTGTGTCAATTTGGTTAAATTAACTAATTTTCATTGGTGTTTAATTATCATTAACCATGGTCAATTTTTGTTAAATTTTTGGGGTATTACAGATAGTTTGCCTCTTCCTCTTGAAACTTCTTCCTTTTTATAGATATTTGATCATTGAAGCTTTTATCTTATTTGCAATAGTGGGGTGACCTCACTCCAAAAGGAAATCTTAGTCAAACACCTCAATGCACGAAGAGAACAAAGAGAGTTCATGGCTAGGAAGGAACCTTCAGGAACTAGTGGAAATGTCATATAACAGATAATTATGAAAAATAATCATTTGAGAAAATTTTCAAAAAATTATAGTGGCTAGAAATGAAGTTAAAAACCAGAGGTAATAATTAAAATAAATAGTTATAGGTTGGTTAACGTAAGATAATTAATATTTGCGCAAGAAAGTGTAAAATATGATAAATTGGACAAAATAAATTAAATTGAAAGAAAATTCAGAAAAATATTCAAATTAAAAGAAAATAAAATTTAACAACTAAATTAATAGAAAATCATCTTAATATGTGAAAATAATAAATACCTATAAGTTATGATCGTGAAGTTGAAAAATAAATTAAGTTAATTGTAAAAATGGTGTAACTGGTGAAAGTAATTAAATTTATGAAAAAAATCAGAAAAATAAAATATTTAATAAAGTAAAATATCAAGAAAATAAAATAATTTCTATCAAACATGTATTCATAAAATAAGAATTTTATGTATCATTAATGAAAATAAATTTGATAATCATGTAACATATGCATGATATCATTAAATTAGAATTTCAAAATTTAATCTAATAATGGAATGAACCAATAATTCCTCATGATACGATTCCTGAATGATAAACAATATTTTTGGCTAAGTCCACAAATCGAATGGGGCAACAACATTCATATAGTATACGAAAAATAAAAATAGTGAATGCACTAAAAATAATGACAATGCATTAATAAAAAGTAAAACTGAATAATAAATAGGAAAAATTAATTTTATGATGGAAAAATAAGTTTAGTAAAAACAATATTTGTTGATTTGAAATTAGGTCAACGTCTCGAATCGATGCAGGAGCAGTGTAGATTTTGAGGCAATTGAACATTTGGACGGGTGGAGATGACTTCTGAATTTTAAACTATTATTTAATTTTAATAAATCGTACATGTTTGTTTGATGGTTTAGGATAATAATTCATTGAATGATGTTGAGTGAATCAAATATTATGATTGATTGACTTGAATGAGAGCATGTTACGTTTATACACACATGATGATACTGATCATATGAAAATGAATGATTAAGATACTATGAATTTTGTTTTGTATATATTTATGAATTAGTGTATATTGATCATGTTGTTTTATGAAATTCACTAAGAAAATATTAATAAAGATCATAACTACGTACCGAGGTGATAACTTGTAATTAGGTGTCATCGTGGGTGTCCCTAACCCAAACTCGGCTTCGGCTGTTTATTTGATTCTTCAGATTGATACTATTTTTATGATATTGAAATTGAGGAGATAGGACTGAAAGTCACAGATGAACTTACTCCCTAGATAGGGTCCTAAATCGGTTACCAACCTTAGGATGTTACTATGGATGATATCCTAGACTACAGGGGGACATCAAAGAGAAATCCTTTCTGTCTTAACAACAACTTAAAACAATCAACTATTTAAAACATATAATGTTTGAAAGTGTATGACATGTGTGTTTATTTGGTTGAAATAATGGTTTAAATATTTGAATTGATCCACTAGGCTCTTTGAGCTCACCCCATGTCTAACATTTCAAGTCAGCAGTAAAATGGAGCGGCTAGAGATATTATCATAGTCAAAGTTTAATCTAGTAGTTGTTTCAATTATGTTGGGCGTGTTGGCCCTATAGACTTCCAATTACTTTAATTTTGCATGTTGAATAATAAGGGGCAAAGGGGCCCAAATAGTAGTTAGATTCAATTGAACATTAGATGATTATTTTGATGTTGATTGGACTTAGTACTTTAGCATTATGCGATATCATATTTGATTGATATGTGTTTACTCCTGTCTATTGGTGTCCTACTTAAATGAGATTATGACACAGGTACTATGTAATACCCCGGCTCCCGAAATATACACAATTTCTACATTGATCTCATACTTAGAGATACATTCGCATACATGTTCATTTTTGTCACATGACATCATCAGAAACTGGGATATTACTTGTTTCACACATCAATAATAAATCTCCTGGTCCCACCAGGTCACATCCCACAAAATCATATGAGTAAATAAATGAATAACAAATAGGTTTATAACTAAAAGCAAGGGATGTCATATTTGTTCAATTTAACCCAATAATAATCAAACTAGCATCTGGCTTCATGGCCTTGTTTTAAATAACAACTCAATAAATGAAATAAAGGGAGATTCTCTAACTACTTGCCTAACTAAAGACAATAATAAACTTATGACTAAGACAACCTCATCAAAGAGGTCAACCACTAATTACACTCTACTTCGTCTCATCAACGACAATGCTCAACTACTGGGTACCTCAAAAATAAGAAATGGGGTGAACTCAAAGAGCCCAGTGGATCATACACAATACATCTCAAGCATTATTAAAGTCAAAACACAGAAAATGCAAACACTTATCAAACATTAGGCGTTTCAAGCAATTCAATTGTTTTCAGTTGACATTCAGACCGAAAGGACTATCCTCGTTGTTTTCATCAAAATATCGAGCGCCCAGCGCTAATGACAAGGAGGGGTCATGCCCATCATCCAATGTCTGGGAACTAAGGTCCAACCCAGTGTTCCATTTCAAATATAATATCAATTTCATAATTTGAGAACATCCACAGTGATCAATTGTGACTTACTGAGCCGGTACATGGTTTAATTCTTGATTACAATGATCTTAAAGTGATTAACAAGATCAAGTTCTAGCATGCTCAATGTTTTCTACTTTCCACACATAACCAAAAATATTCTAAAGACATGAATTCAATATGCACACAATTTTAACACATGCTGTTCAACACATAATGCATATCACTCAACATATCATACATGCATGCAATCAATCAATCATAATAATGACATAATCACACCCTAGCATGCTCCTAGGTATTCAATCAAATAAGCATACAATTATATTTCATATTTAAAACTAAAAATAATACAAAAGAGCACGGTAATCATTTTCACCTGTCAGTGCACTTCCTCAGCTCCTGTTCTTATACACTGTCAACTCGAATGTCTTGGCTTCTCAATCTAAAATAGTTAAGGTAATTATTTTTTAATAATTGAACAACATATAATATTTTTAAACCATAAATTTACTAATTTTTTAACAAACATGACAAACAGTGCACCATTCACCTTTTTAGTGCATTCAGTGCGCACTGTTCCCCTTGTTCGATAATTGGACTTGACTTACCCTTCTTCTAATTGAAGACACTTACTATCTAATTACTTTTAATTTTTTTTTTTAAAACCCTTTGAAGCTATTAAATATTCAGCCATGACCAGCATGCATCATGAAATCATAGTGTTTTAATGACTTATACACATATTCTCAAGATTTGATGTATGTTAAAATTTTACATTGACATCTAAATATATGGAATTCACACCAAATTTGCAATTACACTCAATTGTCACATAAACATGTCAATACCCTAATTATATCATGCATACATGCCTTGTTTGTATGCTTTATCATCATTCCCTAAAAATCAGAATTTTGTGCATCTATATTCATGATTTTCCAGCAACCTTACTTGCTAGTTTTTCATCAAATAACACCTTATTAACATCACTTTATCATATATATCGTTAATCTCTATATGCATCATGCATAGAGTTTTATGAACATACATGCATATTTGATCCCTTTCCCATGTAGATGTTATATCCTTCCACCTTTCATGTTTCCATAAACCTATAGCCCTTCTAAATCATTAAATTATTGTTGGAAATCAAAAAGTAAACATTAGAATGGAATAATATCATTATACCTTATTACCGTTGCCCGGAACGTCTCATTAATGATGTATGCTTCAAAAGAGATTTCTTGGCTCTTCTTTGGGCTGATTTACATTTCTGTTTTGATGATGGGATTAGGGAAGTATTTTAGAAATTTCTGATGGAAATAATGATCCAATTAAGAGGATGAAAAGAAAGAGAAAACAAAAGAGAAGAAGGTGTAGTGATCATGGTGTAAATTAATACCTTATAGCATAGATTGTTGGTAATTCAATGCATGTAATCTCCACTTTTTTTTATAACCTTTCTCTATGGCTGAAGTTAGAGGACGACTAGAACAAAAGATGGAGAAAGAAATCAACATTTAAGGAGTAGAAAAGAATAGAGAAAGAAAAAAGAGAAGAGATAGTGTGGTATATTACCTTGTAGAATCGATTTGAGGTAGTTCTTGGCCCAAAATCTCAAGTTTTTGTGATGTTCTTCTTGTGTTAATTAGGGAGGTCGACTAGGGTCAATAGAATAGAGAAGAATGATGACTTTTGGGATGAAAAAAGGATGGGAGGCGCCACTTTTAGTGTTGGATAAGAGTTGGGATTGGTTTGATAAGGATAAGAGGGAATTTGAGTGTATTTAGGACTCTTTTTATTGTAATCTCTATTAGAGTTTGATTTCTATCCAATTTCTCATCTTTTAACTCATATGGGATGTCCAAGGGTTTCATTCTCATGTTCCAAGCTTGCTTTCTTATTCAACTTTTGGCCCACATACTTGCCCCATGTCAGTTTTTAGCGATACTCTGTTTTAGGTCTACTAATTAAACATTTGTTTCTCATTTTGTCTATTAATTCTTTCTAAGTACTTATTTAATTTATTCCCACTTTTGCATCTTATTTGTGATTGTTAGATTTACTTTATGTGCCAAATTTATATATTTTATTAATAAATTTTTATTTTATGTACAATACACTTTATGTATACATATACTTGATTTTATTGAATTTTACTAAATAAATTCTAATATTTTTTTAATAAATTTTTTTTGTAGGTTTTCAAGTAATGTTCTATATTGTATGAATTATTCACAAGTCACTTTCATTTGTATACGCGTGTCAGTATTTAATGACTATTTACTCCTAGGTGATAAAATTATCATTTTACCCCTTAAGGTCAAATTTCACCACTTGGGCCTTAAGAACTTGTCTTTAGTTTTTCTTAGCCCTGAGAATTAAAATTTATACTTTTCAAGTATTTTATTTTACGTTTATTTACTTTAACTATTATTCAAAAAGTTTTATAAGTTTTTTGGGATGTTACATACTAGAAAGTTAATTAATAATGTCTTGTCTCTGGAGTGACCCTGATGAGCTATCTGTGTATGACGAACTGATAGTTGACGTAATATTACAATTTAATATTGTATTAATTGACCATGTTGCTATTAATTATGAACAAGGGCAATATCGACATTTATACACTTAGAGATGATCATTGAAAGGCTAGGTGTTACATTTTGTTAGACCATACTTTGCACTTATCGAGCTTGTGCAAGTTGAGTTGGATTGCAACACATGTGACTTACACATGGCTACTAGTTAGAATGGTGACAATCAAGGTTCACTCTTGCTAACCTTGGCACAAACAATTGAAACAACTCTAACAATTATTAACTCTTCACTAGGTGAATTCTTGCACCTTCCTCAACATCCAAGAAGACAAGGTAAGGCTAAGTTTAGCACTTACCAACATAAATGTTTCCTAATGGCATGTTGACTACAACTCAAGGATAATGACTACTATGAGATATTGGTGATTTGTTGCTAGTTCCACCTTGATTATGAGATTTTCCACATGATTATAGTCAAATAAGAAAATTTTCTGGAGATATCAAAATATTCAACTTTTCTAATTTTACTGAAACACAATCTTTGTGTCAAAATACACAAAACACATTATAAATAAGTCATAATTTCATACACCATGCTAAGCATCTTTGGGACGTAGGTTAATTCATTCCTTCATTTGTTCACTACAAGCACGACTACTTAGGCATTAAAGAGTCTCTGACCAACCCCACACTAGTTTTCTTCTTCTCTTTGCTTTCTATTGTTGGATCATCCTTCACAATGATAGTTGTTTAAATTAAAAGTATCGGTCCATCTCATCATCGTCGTTTGGGGTTGGTCAATTTTTGCACCAAGTAAGCAATATTTATATTTTTGAAAGATAATAATTAGAGACATATTAATGAATATTAGAATTAAAGCATTAATTGTTAGTGTTTAAATTTAATGTATAAAATTTATTTTTCGTAAGATTACCATAGTACTTTTATATTCTTTAATTAATAACATTAAAATGCAAAATTCTAACAATTACATCAATGTAGAGCTTTCATAACAAAGGCTACATACTTATTTCTGAAAAAAAAAAAAATTACAATGTTTTAACCTATTTACGAGAGTAAGATTTTGAACAAATATGTAATTTTTAAATGCTAACTCTTAAATACAGAAAAAAGACTTTTATTTTGTTAGAAAATAAATCCTAATCTTAAATTAAAATAAAATATTAAAATGAGTTTTATGGTTATTGTTTTTATACAACTTGCAATTATAGCTTTAAATGCTTTTAAGTTACGTGACAAAGTTAACGTCGGAAATATTTATGCGCTTTTTTGAAACTTTAATCAGGGGATGGAACCCCAAAATTAATAGAATTAGGACTAGAAATCAGCAAGTAATAGCCCATTAATGAAGGCCAAGACCATAGAACGTCGTTCTTGAAAAGACGGGCCGAACCGCGTCTTGTCTATTTTTTTGAAACCAAAATAAGACGCAGGAATCAGGATTGGAAAACAATCCCCCCCCCCAAAAAAAAAAAAAAAAAAAAAAAGACTGAGAGACCACAGGCTTGCATTTCGCATTGACTATGAAGTCTGAAGTCGTCTTTGTTTTTCCATTCATTTTCTTTGTTATTTTTTTATTATTTATTTTGGGTTTCGTTAGATAAGTAGTTGTTATGGAAGAAGATGTTTACTGTTCGATGGCAATGTGCTGTGAAACAGTGAAAGTGAGAGAGGTAGAAAAAGAAGAAGAAATGTCAAAGCTCAAAAAGGACCAGAGAGTTGTTGCTCTAGTTCAACTTTTCACGCTTTTTTCTTTTACTTGTTTTGTTGATAGAAGAGCCATCTATACATACTGTTTGCCTTTAGCTCCACGTTCATCTTTTTCTTCTAATATCTCTTGGTAAGGCTCTGTTTTCTTCTTCGATTTCATGCCCTTTTTCCTCTCTTACTCCTCTTTTAGGTGGAAAGCATTTCTGGGTCTGCTCTTCTCTTCTTTTTGTTTCTTTTCTTTTTTCTTTTCTGGGTCTTCTTTTCACATGTACGATAAATGAGTAAGATTTTGTCTTTCGAAGGAGAACAAAGAAAAAGGTATCAATTTCTGCAATTGGAATTATGGGTCTACTTCGATAATGCGTTTTTGGGTCTTTCTTTCTTGAACTTAGCACGTTTCATCTTGTTTCAGACAGTAACTTTATTGTGATGTTGGATCATATGACAGTATTCTGTCACTGTCTTCCTCTTATAGGCTGAATGACAGTATTCTGTCACAGAGGAATGATTTTGTTCTTGCCTAAGTTTACAATTCAACTTTCTTCCTTTTGCTTTTTTTCAGGATTCTCTGCTGAAATGGGGTATACCAGAGGATTTCGGCTGCCTGTGTAATTTAAACAGGGACCAGATAAAGAGGGGAACGAAAATTGAAAGCTTACATAAAACTGCCCAATTATGGAATTGCCTCCTTTGAATGATTTCAAAGGAGATTTCATCTCAAAGTCTTCATAATGGCCTTAGAGCTTGTGCCCATAGGGACGTTCTTGGCTCTCTTAACAGACCAGGTCATAAAAACAGCAATAGCAGCTAAAGATGTTCTAATTGAGAAGGAAAGCTTCCAGGCCCTATCCAAATATCTGTTAGATATTGAGCCGGTCTTGAATAAACTTCAACTTCGAGGGCTAAATGATTCTGAAGCAGCTAGACAGGCTTTGGAGTTCCTTGAGAAGGACATTAAGAAAGCAAGTGACTTGGTGGAGAAGTACAAGAACCGAGCTCCCTTCTACTTATTAGTTCGGTGTAGGCACATAGTGAAGGAAATACAAGACACGGCGAGGAATATTGGAAGATCTCTAGCTACTTTGTCCCTAGCAGGTACCGAAGTCCTTGGGGAGATTTCGGAACAAGTGACCCAATTGCAAAATGAGATGCAAAGGGCAGAGTTTGAAACTTCTCAACAGCAAGTCCAAATTGTTAAGAAATTAGATGAGGGTCTTACAAAGCAGAAGCTTGATCAAGCTTTTGCAAATAATATGCTCGAAGAAATTGCAAGGGCAGTTGGTATTCCTATAGAACCGTCTGAAATAACAAAAGAGCTTGCAAATTTTAGAAGAGAAATAGAAGAAGCAGCAATTGGTAAACGTCAGGAGGAAGAATACTTCCTAGAGCAGGTTATAGAGTTGCTCTCTCGAGCTGATGCTGCAAAGGATCAAGATGAAATTCGGAAGCAATATTACCGGAGAAAACAAACTGTTGAGAGAACAACCGAAGAATTTATTCTGCCTCTTCAGTCTTTTATTTGCCCATTAAGTGGCACAGATGTTATGGTTGATCCTGTCAGCCTTTGCACCGGGACAACCTTTGAGAGGGCTTCCATTGAAGCCTGGTTTGAACAAGGAAAAAGAACTGATCCTAAGACGGGTGCCTATCTTGATGATTTGTCCTTGAGGTCTAACCATCAGTTGAGAAAGTCTATTGAAGAATGGAGAGAACGGAATTACTGTCTCAAGGTCAGATCTGCCAAGAGAAATCTTGAATCAGAAGTGGACTCATTTGTGGAAGAAGCTTTGGCCGATGTGCAAGATATTATCCAGGAATACCCAATCACCAAAGACTGGATTGCTATAGAGGGTTTTATTGATATTCTTGTGTCAATCCTTGGCCGCTCGCACAACAAAAATGTCAAGAGAAGTGTTCTAATGACACTTAAGGCTGCTGTTGAAAAGCATCCAGGAAACAAGGTCAGTGGCTTTGATATTTTGTGTTTGAATTCAATATCTCCTCTGGTAACTTGTATTTATTTTTATGGTTTTGTGTATCTGCACCTCTCAGATTTTTAGAAACCACCATGTTAAAACCATTAAGTTCAAAAGCTATAACTAATTCAATGGAGGCCCAAAATACAAATCAAAACTAATATTAATACTCCCTCATTAAGACCCATCCTGCACATAGAGAGAGAGCAGAGAGAGAGAGATAGAAGAGAAAAATAAGAATATTTCAAATGGGGAGAACAAAAATACCAATAATGAGACACGAACCCAAGATTTCTTAGTTCTTATAAAACCAAGGGGCTCTAATGCTATAGGTGATGGGTGATCGGTGGAGGCCTACCAATGCATATCAAGCTACCATTAACACATCGCACCCAAAAGCTATAACTTATAACAGAAACCCAATAAATGTGGTTAGTTTTAAATATTAGGAGGAAATGTACTTTTAATACATAAGAAAAACAAGCACATGCATATAAGAAGATTTGAACATAAGACCGCTAAAACAATTTAAGTCTAATACTATGTTACCAATCACTAAACGCAAACATTATAGCTTATTAGTAAAGGTCCAACACTGTATTTTGCCAAGTAAATCTTTTGGAAATCGGAATGCCTCTCAAGGGTAGATCTCAAGAGTAGCAAGTCCTGTAGGGTAATTTTCGCTCATAGCCTTCCAATATTGACATCTATCAAGTATTATGAATGAATCACACTTCAAGTATGCTTCGGAATGCATTACCACCTTTTTTGCAGCATTTGTCAATGATTTCCTATTGCAACGTTCAATGTGGAAGTTACCGTGTGTGACTGTGAACCCATAATTTCTTTGTTGAATATGGATGTAATCAAGTTATCATGTTTCTGGAGCTAATAGATTTATGAGAATTTTAGGGAATTCTATTTTGTGTTGTGTGTGTGTGTGTGTGTGTGTTTTTTTTTTTTTTTCCTTTTATTTTTATTTTTATTTATTTATTTTTTTGCATTCAAAGATTTTTGGTGAACATTTTCAGGAAAGAGTGATCGAGTGTGGAGCAATAGATAGGATAGTTCCTTGTCTATGGCGTTCTTCAAATGTGTCACAGGCTGCAGTTGAGCTGTTGTATGAGTTGTTGCAAGATGGTTCTGCTTGGAACATATCAGCAATGAGCAAACTCTCTCGGCATGGTCGTGTAATTCTTTCCCTTGTAATGCTTCTGAATGCTGATTCAGCAGAGAAAGCAGAAGCTATTCTAATGAAACTCTGTGACAACAATGATGACAATATCATTTCTGCTGCAAAAGCCAACTGGTTCATACCAGTTATTAATCGCATTGCTCATGGTAGAACCCCTTCCTTATTGTTTTACGGCTAAATTAACCTATTATAGTGTTGCATTTTGAGTCTTTTCTTGAGATATTACATCTTCAAACTATTAAGGGATTGGCTGAAAATACTAAAAACCAAAGATAACATTATCATTTATTTAAATTTTATATTTTATGCCAAACAAAGAACCACCTGCAGCAAATTGTAGGAGAACTAGTTCTGAGTTTTTAGAATTATATTGAAATTTGAAATTAAAGTAGATGGACAAACCAAAAAAGCTTGAAGTGATTTTAGCAGCTTGAGTTTATTAAACCAGCTCAATTGTTTGATCATTTTCCTATTTTTCAGGACCCGAGGCTTCAAAAGTATTAATGGTAAGAGCACTTGTTGAGATGGTATTAGACCAATTGGTGAGTGAAAATATAGAACGTCTTGGTGCAGGAGTAATACCTCCATTGCTTGAGATGGTATCAGCAAGGGCTTTTGAGCACAAAGAATTGGCGTTATCTGCATTGGTTAAGCTATCAAGTTGCAAAGAAAACAAGAGACGAATCGCAACGTCTGGAGGAGTTCCTCTAATTTTAGAACAGATGTTTGCTTCTCATGTCCGTACTATTATCATTGCAAGGTGCTGTGAAATCCTGGAGAGACTCTCTTCGGATGATGATGGAATAGAATTTCTCGTTGATGCAAATGGAGCAAGCCTTGATTTAGATCAGATTGTTGCCAACTTACTGGCATTTTTTCAACAGAATTCACACTCGTCTCCAATAGTACGAATGCCTGCTCTCCGGGCATTATTTGGAATTTGCAAGTCGGAGCCGAAACTTGTGAAGAAAGCGGTTGTTAGTGCTGACGGCGTTTCTGTTATCCTTCCTTTGTTAGATGAAACAAATATGGAAATGAGAGAAATCACCCTAAATCTTCTCTTCCATTTTTCTCATCATGAGACAGAAGGAATCGCAGATTTTCTTCGGGTACAGGGAAGGATGGATGCGATGGTGGGATTTCTTAAGGATGACACCAGGAGAGATACACAAACCGCAGCAGCTGGGTTATTGGCTAATCTTCCAAAATCTGATACAGCACTCACGAGAAGTCTAATTGAATCAGATGGGCTAAAAGCAATCTTAAAAATTTTGACTTCTGGTACTATGGAAGCCAAGGAAAATGCGCTTGGTGTGCTTTTTAGGTTCACAGACCCGACAAACATTCAAACACAAAGATTGGTGGTTGAATCAGGTGCATACCCCCTACTTCTCGGCCTCTTCAAATCTGGTTCCATCACAGCCAAGGCATGGGCTGTGGCGCTCATCGGGAACCTATCTTCAAGTACTCCCAAACTTTCAACTTTGCCAAAAACATCTGGCTGCTGGAGTATAAATCTTAGGACCTCTCGCCCATCAATATGTGAAGTACATGAAGGAATTTGCAGTGTACAAGGTACATTTTGTCTTTTAAAGGCAAAGGCTTTGCCCGAAATTGTTGACCTTCTGAAGGAAAGAGTTATAGAAACTACATATGAAGCATTAAAAACACTGTTCACATTGGTTTGTGAAGATCGACATCACAGAGGAGCTGAGGTTTTGCATACTTCTGATGCCATTAGTCCCATTTTGCATGTTTTGGAGTGGGGAACAACCCGTTTGAAGGAAGAAGCTTTGGGGCTTCTGGAGAAAGTATTTGCAACTTCGGAATTGGCATCCTTTTATGGTCCACAGGCTAAGATCCATCTTATTAATATAACCACACGAAACATGCACGAGGATGACCCGTTGAGAGCAATAGCTAATAGACTGTTGTCACGGTTGGAGCAGTTTTCAATGTCTTCTATGCCACTTCTTGAAATTTAAGAAATCTTCATTCCCTTACAGAACTTTAAACTTTGTTATACTCTGTTATTCTTTATAGAAATTTACCAACTTTGTTCATATAGTGATGTCATCCCATCGCTCTAGTCTCGTCAACATATTTCAACCATCATGTGTATGAATACCTGTTCAGTGAATATTCGTACCAAAAATATGAATTAAAATCTATGTTGCTTCCGAAGGAGTGAGCCTGACACCATGAAGAAATCATTTTGGGACTCAAAACAAGTTTACCTACTATCTCCAATGTAGACAGATAATCACCACCTGGCGATACTTCAGCATTATTTAGGGAATACCATGTTTTCTTGCACAAGTACAAGAGACCAGGCGTAAGTAAGAAGCGTCATTAGTTCTCATGGCCAATGGCATTTGGAATACTTTATCTATGTTTTCATCTTTTTGTTAGATTTCAATGTCTTGAGCCGGTTTTTGCATTGCCAACTGGAGCCGTCTTACAAGGGCAGACAGTTAAAATTCTATTGTCAGAATGTCGTGGGAATTCCACAAGGTGGTTCAGGTTCTTCAACAATGGAGAGGGTTCCATTTGATACTGGGCTAGACCTGAGTTAGCTTCTTTGTCAGATCTATTGCTAACAACTTAAAATTGTATTGCTTCCAGACTTCAAGCTGGCTAACTCGAACGTAACTTCTTGGTGAATTCCTAATATTCCTTGGTTTTCTCCTTGCATTTTCATTTTTGGATTTTACCACTTGTTTAAGAAGATATAGTATTAGTATTTAATTTTTATGTAAGTAGTTCCATTGCCAAACCATAGTTTCGAGGAGTTATCACCCTTATTCCCTTGATTTAGTTGTATTGGTATTGGTGGACTAGGGTTGGTTCTAAATTCTTTTAACATGCCATTGTTCTGATTTCAGTGTTGTCTCCAGTTTGGTCCAAATTATAAAAAGTTATGTTCTTATTGCTATTAATTAATAATTATAAAATAGTATAACACGAAGCAAAGAAAGAAGAAAATAAAGAAAAAGAATGAGAGAGAATTCTCCATCTATACAATCAAACAATATTATAATTATAGGTATATATATATATATATATAATGAATAGACATAAAAACATGCTCTAAGGTTGCACTTGATATGTAGAATAGGATAGGATAAAATTGAATTGAATAGAAAAAGAATAAAGATAATATTGGATAAAACATGCCAACTGACAGTCAACCTCACGTCTGTCGTCTCAGAAGTGAAAGAAGATCTCTCCGTTGCCGGGTCATTGGTTAGCAAATGAAATGACCATTTTCCACAGTGACTCCTGATTATTCATCATTCCCACCACCATTTCCCACTTAATGCCATATTCATCAAGAATGATTATTCCAATGCGTAACCCACCTTTTCATTCATTGGTGTTTGTAGAATTTTTCATTTAATCAAACTTTTGATATCTTGAGTACCTTTTCTGCGCAAAAGAAACTTCAGATCTTGCTGTCAATTTCCCCTGCCACTACTCACTCGGAACTTTTTTTAAAAATAAAAGTGAAGTGTAATGGAATAGATTGCAACAACACAGTTCTTCCTCCTTTTGATAACAACGCATGCTTCCACCCTCCAGTCTACTTAATGCAGTGGAAAAAACTAGCTCTCAAAAACCTCTGATTATAGATAGGATTTGTTAATCCAGTGGCATAGTTGAATATTTCAAAGGCTCTCCTGTTAATCCCTGTCATCTGATGCTTTACCTTTAGACCATAGAATTCATTCAAGCATTGCAAGGTTTTCAAAGCATTGGCAATATTATCCTCATCCCTATAATGTAGGCGTATCATATCATGATTCATGCGCGTGCCGCAAATGAGAAACCTTTACAGTTGGAATCCTTTTACCAAACTAGACTGTAATTATTACTCGAGCATCTCCAGCTAAACTGGGAAGAAATGGCGGTCCGAGGATCCCGTTGCCATAAAAGTGCTGAAAATTTCCCTTGTGGCGGGCGGCCTAGTGTTTTATCATTGCTGAGTATTTAACTGAGTTCACACATCTTATCCACCCACTTCAGCAATCTCCCCAAGACCTTTCTGTTGTAAAACTTGCTTTAGGAATCTCCACAAATCAACTTTAGACATTAGTGCTGGCTTGCCCTTGCCCATGCTACCTCAATACTCTTATCTGCCACCAATACTACATCCACCGTCTCTCTATCTCTTGACCAAATGTTGACTGTGACCTGCCTACTACTTTATACCATTTAAAATAGGTCAAATGCTCACTGAACTTCAAATCTTTTACCTGCTGGATATAAGATGTTATAACATAGGGAAATATATATACATATACATTCGTGTGTCCATTTCTTCATATGTATCTTTTTTTTTTTCTTTTAAATTTCCAATTCCATGGAAAAATACGATACTTACATCTAACCATTGGACAGATTTCTCTTGTTGGGTGTTTGCAAAAATATTCTTTAGTAAACAAAAATATCAGTATTTTAGTTAAAAGTTGCCGAAAGTCATCACCTTTACCCCCCGACCAATGGAAATACATTTTTATATTCTTTCCCAAATTTTCTCCTCTACCTGCCAAAATACTGATTCAATCAATGGCTACAAGTTTTAAGGACGAAAAAAAAAAAAGAAAAAAAAAGATAATATTTCATTCATGAAAATAATTTCATGAAGTAACCCCAAGTGGTAACAAAAATCATGATGAATGCTACTATTACAAGCTGGTAAGGGTGACCGAGCTCCCAATCATCTTCTCTGACCCTTCTTTACTTCCTCTTTACACAACTTGAATCTTAAGGCAGGGTCACAGCAGCAAGAAGATCAACATCCATAGCCACAGGCAGTCTAATTACCTAAAAAATTGACTCACCTATGGAAATGAATAACGGCAGAAATACCACACACCACGACCAACTCCATTATATCAATTTAGTCCGATCTACTATGCCGATTTGGTCCACTCCTACGGTTGTATAGAGGTAATAGAAAATGCACTCCATGCTTCTTCCTCGCATAACAACGCCAGTACAGAACAAATATCACTAGCATGATACAAATTGGAATCGCCCACCTGGAAAAACATTTAAAAAATTAAAAAAGAAAAAAAGACATGTTAGAAAAAATTGATGTTTTGCAAGGAATAAGAATGGTACTGCTGATATAAGGAGCAGTTTGGATTATACCTGTCTAAGTCAAGAATAGGACTGTATACCACCGTTTCCCAAGTAGCCACAATGAAATGCCATGCAGGGTTGTAGTAGAGAGACTCTGCGGTCCAAAACATTCTAGTGTATGTTTCCAAGAAAACAAATAGTATCCATGCTGCTATCTCCAATAATATGAACTTTATCACAAACCGGCCAATCACCACCATGACAAGGGAGAAGGCCACCAGCCAATTGAAAAGCCTGTGGTTATATTCCTTAATGAACAATGATCGAGACTTTCCTAACATCTGGCATCCAGAAATAACTCTATCAGTATGGGAGCTCTTTTTTGTTCTTATTTTTCATTTTTATCTTTTATTTTTTAATTTTGGCTTGCACCAGCATGTTGCAAGATATCACCTATCCAAAAGACCCCCAAGTTTGGCCAACCTTATCTTAGGCTATTGGTTTTGCAGGCACTTACCTAAGGCATATCATAAAGGCAAGTCTCTGAAAGTTCGAACTTTTTTCATTAGAAAAAGGTCTCTTGTTTAGTGTGTGTATGTGCGTGTGCGTGGGCGTGTGTAGTTGGCGTGAATCACTAGAGTTGAACCTACCAACACATCATATTCTACTTTAAGAAAGACACTTATCAACCAAAGAAATAAAGTTGAAGAAGAGAATAAACCTTATCCATTCGTTGTTCGTAGTTGAGTTTAGAAGGCCCAGCACACTCTTTCTCAAAGCTTTGATTGCAATGAACAAAGCCCGCATTAAATTTGGCCATCGAAGGGAGCCTAAGGACTTGAAGCTCATCCATTTTTTCTTCACACCTAGTGTAAAGTGCCTCGCATAGCTTTGCAGACTGGTACTCATTAGCCAGAATGAAATTTTTGTACATCTACAAGGAAATAGGAAATAGGAAACAGTACAAATGCACTATTACAAGTTAATAACTTTGTTAATGTACTATAAAAATGTGTTTTCAACTTAACATGCAAACAGGTAAAGGTAAATAAAACAATTAAGTCAATAGCTATGCTGCATGATTTTGCTCACAAAAAAAAAAAAAACCTCATTTATGTGTTAAGCTTAATCTCACTGAAAATCATTCAATAGATAACTAGACATCAGCACAGACTACGATTTCATCAATTTGGTAATTGTTGCATAATTTAAGTGCTAAACAACTTACTAAGAAATTTAAAATCACCTCCTTTCTAGATTGCAAGTAAAATTGGTACCTTCTGTATTTCCTCAACCAGTTTATCAACAGACTGCTTAGCATGGTGACGACCGAAGTGCTGATCCTCAAACACTTTCAAAGCTTCTTCTTTTGATTCTTCATGGGCTTGTTGCAAAGATTGCTCTGAGATTGGTAAGTGCAGCATAATCATCTTTTCATTGTACAGCTTTACACACCGTTCAAGAATCCCTTTATTAAAAATCTCAACAAGACTTCCAGTGGAAGGGATCTCCCCTTTGTTCAACGCTTCAAGAATCTGAATGACAATATCATAGCATTAGAAAGAAAATGCACTAGAAGGAATGCAATAAAAGCTGAGGTAGGACAATTATATTGCCTTCAGTTACATTCAGAGGGGAATAGAGATGGGTAACCCGGGATCCAACCAAAACATAAATCATACATTCAACCGTCAAAAAATCCTGCAATTGTCTAACTTAGTTCTTGGGGTTTGTCTTGTTCAGTTCAAAACTGTCACCACTGAGAGGAATACATTAAGATGACAGAGGCATGACTTGAAACAACACATGTTCAGTTCTATTCAGCTCAAGACTCAAATGTCCGTTTGGGGACTTTCATAGTGCATCTATGCTTTTGAACCACAAATTGTATCACCTTAAGGCTTTAACAATGGTAAGAAAAAGGATGTGTAGGAGAAAGAAAGCAAACCTGCTCAAGAAATGATACAAATTCCCTTCCATTCAAAGGTTTACTCTGCACAATCTTCGGCCGAGTAACAGAAGCAACAAGTTCTTTCAGTTGCTCCCTCTTCATAACATATGTGGGTTCAAGCTCACCATCCTTCATGTCACAAAGCTTTGTTCGCTGGAGGTGAGGCTGGTACATGTTTCAAGTACAAGGAACACATAATTTAGGCAAAATGAAGAAAGGAATTGTTATTATTACATACTCTATCTCCTGGCACATGTTGGCCAAAAGTGTAAAAACCATTAATTTATAAAGTCCACCTACATGAAGAAAGAAGAAACGAGTAGGACTGACTTTGCAAAACTAAAAATACAAAAAATGCAGGAATCATTCAGCAATAGAGGTCGATAATTGAGAAAACTGGTGTACCAAGTACGAACATATTAGCAATTCTGTTGTTTAAGGAAATTATTCTTTCAACAAAAAAAACATAATCCCCAGAGCTCTTAGAGAACACCAGACCACCAATGTCATTATGGCAGATAAACTGCACATTTGGACTGGATGCAGCCAGGGATAAGCTCCTGAGTTTACAATTATATACATACATACATACATACATACATATATACAAACAGACATACATACAGACATAAATATATATATATATATATATATATATATAACTTTACCGAGTGCTTGGACACAAGTGCTTTGCTCTCAGCATACAAGGCCACTTACCACTTGACCTCTAGAAATCAAAACTAGTTATTTATATTATTCTAATTTTGAATTAGATATATGAAACTCAAACATTGCAACATATTTTTGCTTCTTATAATACTACAATCAAATAAAGAGCAAGCCTTAATGCAAAGGTTGACGATGTTTAACCAACAAAGGGTTGGGAGTGCTGTTAGGTGCAAAACACCTAAAATCCACTTGAGTGAGAGGTCTCAACTTCAAGTGTGTCTCCTATCATCTGTTAGCTACATTGGGCTGTGTTCAGAACCATAGGATCAGTTGGGAGTGGGGTTCTCAATATCCATGATTTCAAAAATACTAACAATAAAAAAAGCATGAAACAAAATAGTTGAGGTTGTTTCAATTCAAATTCAAAACTAAACTATTAATTTTGGTAATATGGACATGCATACTTTGCCCATTCCTAGACCTGGCAACAACTAAGAGCCCTTGCGCACTTAGTGCGCTTTCTTATAAATGATATTTACACCTAAGAGTTGTAATGGCCCGTATTGTTTCAATTCAAATTCAGAACTAAACTATTAATTTTGGTAATATGGACGTGCATACTTTGCCCATTCCTAGACTTGGCAACAACTAAGAGCCCTTGCACACTTAGTACACTTTCTTATAAATGATATTTACACCTAAGAGTTGTAACGACCCATATTTTTGGACATTGAATCGACGGGTTCGACATGTATTTTCAAATATGAATTAATTATCTATCTATCTATATATATATATCGTCGACACGTGCATAGTACACAGCTAGCCAATCCATCCCGAGTATAGCATCAAACTCTAGGAACTCTAATACCCGAAGGTCGATAATGATAAAGTCATAATCCTTAAGTATTTTCATCCATCTTATCTGCCTCATGTTTAAATCTCTCTGAGAAAACAAATACTTGATACTCTTATGATCACAATAAAGCGTAAAACGCTCACCATACAAATAGTGTCACCAAATTTTGAGCGCAAACACTACTGTTGCCAGTTCTAAATCATGGACGAAGTAATTTCTCTCATGTACATTCAAGTATCATGAGATATAAGAAATTACCCGATCACCCTTCATCAATACACACCCAAGGCCTGTCCCACATACATCTTTATAGATCACCAACGCATGGTTTGGTTCAAGTAGCACAAGTACTAGCGCAGATGTCAAATGACACTTCAGCTCAAGAAAGGCTTCCTCACACTTATCTGTCCATACAAAGGGCACGTCCTTCTTGGTAAGTTTCATCATTCGTGCAGCAATCCTCAAGAAATTCTACACAAATCTACGATAACAGTTTGCCAAAGCCAAAAAGTTATGGATCTCTGTCACTGTAATAGGTCTTGGCCAACTAATAATAGTCTCAACTTTAGCCGGATCAACAGCAATACCATCAACTCCTACCACATGGCCTAAAAATCGAACCTCTGTAAACCAGAACTTGCACGTGCTAAACTAAGCATGCAAGCGGTGATCTCGAAGAGTCTGCAATACGATCCTCAAATGTTCGACGTGTTTCTCCCTATTCTTCGAGTAAATAAGGATGTCATCAATAAAAATAATGACAAGTGAGTCGAGATAGGGACGAAACACTCTCTGCATCAAGTCCATGAACATCGCAGGGGTATTTGTCACGCCAAACGATATGAGTAGAAACTCATAGTGCCCATAACAAGTTTCAAAGGTCGTCTTCGATAAATCTTCTTCCCTAAACCCCAGCTGATAGTACGTAGATCTTAAATCTATGTTTGAAAACCTAGAGGGTACTTGTTCTTTATTGTCACCTTGTTCAACTGTTGATAGTCGATACACAAACGAAGGCTCTCATCTTTCTTTCTCACAAACAACACTGGAGCAACCCAAGGTGACATACTAGGGGTAATAAAACCCTTACTCATCAAAACCTTAAGCTGGACCTTCAACTCCTATAATTCTTTAGGTGTCATTCGATAAGGAGGGATCGAAATAGAATGTGTTCCTAGAATAATCTCAATAATGAAATCAATTTTCTGTTTAGCAAGCAAGCAGGTTAATTCCTCAGGAAACACATCAGAAAAATCTCTGACAATAGGAATCTCATTAATACTCGCCCATAAAGGTCCTCCATCTATGGTGGCTAAACCGGCTAGAGTATCAATCTCATTCTGAGTCGTCATTCTGCCTCGGGTTCTCGACTTATCAAAAGCATTACCCTAAAAAATAATAACAGATTGCCCTGGTATCTGAAACACCACCCTCTTGGCGAAATAGTTTTTTGACGAGCTCGACTTGCAAGGGGGACATGTGTCCACGATATAGTTTCTTTTAGTATTTTGGGTCAATAGTAAGGTCTTAATGGCACCAATTGACCTTGTTGACGACGTTGACCCTGTCGATCATATAGGTCGGCAAGTGTTAGGTTTGGTTAGAGTTGATTGTATTGACCAAAATTGCTCAATTCCATAAATGGACTATAATTGACCAAGTCAATCTTTTGATTGATCAAGGACCATAAAGTTATATTTGAGCCAAATTTCATGTAGATATTAAAACACTACGTTAATTAGACAAGATCAAATGTTAGTAGGACGCGACCAATTACGAGAGGAGCACTGGAAGCTGAGCATCCTTGTGGGTAGTCTTTTCTAATTTATTACTTAAACTTATTATTCTGTTCATAAATAAAATGTTATTACATATTGCAATGCATTTACAATCTTTAAATGGGATTTTACATGAAAATGTGCACCGAATCTCGAGGTCTGATGGTATCGCACAGGTATGTTGGCAATTTCATGGTGCCGACAGGACACATAGAAGTAAGAGGACTATATGGCGAGTCCCTTTCCTGAAGTTATGAGTGTTGCTCCATGATATCTTGTTATCTTAGTAACTTTTGAGGATGAAATTAGTTCTAAAGAGGGGAGATTGTAACGATCCGTATTTTTGGACATTGAGTCGATGGGTTCAATATGTATTTTCAAATATGAATTACTGAATTATAAATGAAAATATATGATTTTACAATAATTGTATAAATTAATGAATTGTTTTAAATAAATAAATAATTGAGATATAAAATAAAATAAACAAAATAAATAATACAAATGTATTAATTACTACGGTAATAAATATAAATGAAATAGAATTATATAATATGGAATGATTTAAGTAATTGTTATATATATATATATATATATATATATATATAAATTCATTTTATTAATTTATTTTACTAAATCATTTCATCATCTAATAAACTCATATATATATATATATATATATTTATTTATTTATTTATTTATTTATTTTGAAAGTTGGTATGATGTAGAGGGCGTAAGAAAACTATTGTAAATATTTTGACTTAGACACTTCCACTATGGTTACATTTAGAATACTGCATATAATTAACTTTTGTTTAACTTAAAATTCTCTTGCAATTATTTGTTTTAGTTACTTTTGGATTTCTTGTGATTACTCCGATGACATTGTGTATGGGGTATTGAAGGAGGCCTAATAGTATTTTGACGAGCTCGGCTTGCAAGTGGGTTTGTCAAGGCACTATGCCGGTCGATTCGCCCTTCACCCTAAAGAAGGGGTCCCGACAAGAGTCATTTCAAGACTAATTTTAATATAAATTATTAATACCTTAATTTAATTTCAAGTTGGATTGCTATGTATTTGCACATTACAAGTCAAACACGTCAATTTTGTTGTATACTTGTTGCACTCTAAAACAATAACAATCATTTACTTTTGTTTAAATTGTTATTTTATTTAAAAATGGAGCAATAAATAATGTTATATAATCAATTTTTTTATTGATTTCTTTATATATTTTAAATTAATATTATTGTATGTATTTTTCACCTTGCTTCATGGAGGCATGTTCTCTTGCTCCCCCAAGTAGCAAGAATCCCCTTACCTTAATCCGCTTTGCAACTTTAATTACTCCAAAGCATATTAATGCTTCTAAATCATATAAAATTGACAAAAAAAAAAAAAAACAAAAACCCCGTAGGGCCATTAATTTGAAACAAATTGATGTTATTATGTTACGTAATACGAAAATTCGACTTCGCCCTTTGAAAATTAGAATTAATTTGAAGAGTTCAATAAATTCGAAAGAATTTTTGTAAAGATTTGTCAACTTTTGTCAACTTAGAAAAGTTTAAAAAAAAAAAGAAAAAGAAAAAAACTATATAAATGCTAAAATATACACAATTTCTATTGAAAATAATGAAAACAAACATAAATAAATTTTATATATAAAAATATAAAAATAGTGGCTTCCAATGTATACTTTGACATTAACAATGTTTTAATGCACATTGTGCATATTAACTTAAAGCTGTTAAAAAAAAAAAAAAAAAGAGAAACTTATTGTCAAACCCTAACGGTCTTGCAAATATAAACCCTAATTTGGTTGATCGTTGACTCGCTAGTCGCTATAGGCGCAAGTATATTCGAACTTCTCTATAAATTACAATAAATGGCTCTCGTTTCTCGTTCTTCTCGCAACGTCTTTCCTCCTAGACTCTCAGCTTATTTTTTTCTTCTCTTTCTTCTATCTATCATCTCTCCTTGAGGCTACAACTTGTTCTTCTTTCTTTTAGATTGCCACTTGCCAATTGCATATATCTCACCTTCAATCTTCTTCATTTATAAGGAGAATTTTTTTTTTTGGTAATCTCTACAATTATATTAAAAAAAAAATCTCTATACACTAAATAAATTCTTTCATAAAAATTGTCCTTTTTTTTACAACTTTTATGCATTTTTTTTTGTAGAAATAGTCAAAACTTCGATTTTAAGTAAGCTTCGCCGATTTTTTTGAAGATTTCGACAAAATTTTGTAATTTTACAATTACCTGTGAATTTTGCTTTGATTCTCCAAATTACCTAATTAATCTGGCTAATTTTGCAATACTTCGGCTAATTTTCATACCATGATTATGTAATATAAACCTAGATAAGCTACATCTAAGCCCACTTTATGAGACCAATAGCAAAAGAACAAAATATACCAAGAATACATGTTTCAATTTACCCATAAAAAGCAGTGATTATAACACACCTGTTCAAACTCAAATGTGTATGTAATGTTTACTCAATGTAATGTGAAGAGCCCAAAGCAAACACGATTCTAGAGATTTTGACAAACAAAGCAAACAACTCATTGATCACAAGGATAAATCTAAAAACCTTCTTAAGCAAGGATCAGAAATTTGATTTTGACTTGACTCCAATTGGTTGAAAATTGGAACTAATTTGGATAATAAGTATAAATGGACATAGAGAAATTTTGTAAAAATCTGCTACATTAAATAGTTTAAAGGACTTTTGGATATATACCTAAATATCTAGATTTTTTGTATTATAAGTTGAAAACTGCTATAAATCAACACTTTTTTAATAGAACTACAAATTATATTAATATTGATAGTAATGTAACAAAGTTACTCCCCGCTAAAAGAGGCGTCCAAAATGAGCCATTAAAAGAAGTGTAAAGAGTATAATATGCTATCCCAGGTACAAATCGAAATCCCATAGCTACACCCATGGAATGAATATTTGTCAAATTTCAGCGAATTCGACGAAATAATTTGAATTTTTTGGCTATCGAACCAGAATCTAGTTGGAAAAAAAATTACAAAAATTCGACAAAACTTCGAAGATTTTGACGAAATTTGTGAAAAAATTGAAGATTTTAGTGAAATTTGTGAAATACAAAAGTAAATAATATATAATTCTTAACATGTACAATAAACACTAAATCTTGTTAATGTTAAAAAACAAGTTTGAAACCATTATATTTATACTTTTATATTTAAAAATATATTGATTTATATTTGTTTTGATCATTTGTAATAGAAATTATGCATATTTTTGCATTTACGTAGAATTTTTTGAACTTCTTTAAGTCAATAAACTTCTCTCGAATTTCTCGAACTCTTTGAATTAATTCTGATTTTTGAAGGTCGAAGTTGGGGGCAAAGTCAAATTTTCGTTCCATGGCTACACCCCATCAATTCATGAGATCCAAGAAGTGAACAAAATTTGGGACCTCTCCCACAAGAACTCCAAAGAAAGATCTTCCCTTCCATGTTGCCATGACCATGGTTTTCTAGTAATGCTTTATTTGTCGCACCAAGATGGATGAAGGAACTTTAAAAAAGCTTTGACTAGGTGGTACCAAAAGATTTGGAAGCTTAGATCTCCATCTATACTTCAAATCTAATGCAAAATTCGACATTGTCCGAATAAGTAGCTGCTATCTTCACTCGCTTCCTTACATAAAATACATATGGAGGGACAAAGATACCTATTAGGGTATTTCCTTCGAGTAACATCAACACAGTTGAGCTTAATCAAACTGATTAGCCAAGTTAAGATCTTGGCTTTGGTTCAGGCATAACCAGACCAAATAAAGTGCATGTTGTCCTAATTAATGTTGTTGGGACTTCTTAATGTTTGGTAGAAAGACTTGACTGAGAACGACCTCTGTGAGTCTCCTATCCACACCACCTTGTCTTCCATCTGTGAAATCTGCACCTATTCTAGTGTCACAGCAGGGCAGCAACGTCGTTAATGTTGGTGTTTGGATTGTTTCTTCTACTATGCAAATTTCGAGCCTCTATTGTGATTCCTTCATTATTTACCTGAGATCTATGATCTTCTATAGATTTATTTCCACCATTTGTAAGTCTATACAAGTCCAGGTATAAATCTTTAAACACCATAGAGCCAAACCAAACATCCCCCCTCCAAAAATTGCATTTTGCATCCATTTTCCAGTTTCCATCTCCTAAGGGGCATGAAAATTGGGTAAATATTTGATGTCTTTCCCATGGTGCTTTAGAGGTGGCTTTGTGACTAACTAACCCATCTTTGACGTTTCTTCCACCTCCATGAGTGCTTCTTATGACTGTAGCCCATTGAGCATCATGTTATATTTCCATTCTCCACAGCCATTTTTCCATTAACACAACATTCCTCAGTTTTATTTTACCTATTCCAAGACCACCACTTGTAATGTCTTGGCACACGTTATCCCATTTCACCAAATTGTTGCCATGATCATTACCTTCATTTCTCTATAAGAATCTTCTCATGCATTTTTTTGATTTCCATTGCTACTCTATTAGGCATCAGAAATATGGACATGTAACCTCGCTCCGCTTGGTAAATAAGTGTTTTTCCATCCTACTGCACTCTTCCTGACTGTTTGAATAATGGCTCCCAGAAGGATATTTTCCTTGGATTACCACCAAAAGGCATCTCCATATATTTTATAGGCCACTCTCCCATAGAGACCCCTAGATGCCCTGAATACTCCTTCACTTGGCTGCTAGTGATTGGCTCTTCACACCACTAATTTTCAGCCCTATTAGAAGACAAAATGTTTGGAGGATCATGTTGGCCAATCTTCTACTTTTCTCATCATTATTCATAAACATTGCCAAATCATGTGCAAATTGTATGCGGGTGATGCCTTTTCCCACCATAAACCCCTTAATTTTCTAATGCTCAATAGCAATCTCCATAATCATAGAGATGGTATTTGCCATAATTGTGTACAGAAATGGGGATAGAGGGTCACCTTGCCTCAGCCCTCTAGTTCCTATAATTTTTTTTCCCTCAGGCTTGACATTAATAAAAATAGAGTAACTGACTGTTAATAGGCAGCCCCTCGTCCTAAACACTTTTAATATATAAGAATGCAATAAATGATCTAATGAAATCAATAATGTTAAGTAGGTTGATGTAATTTAAATAAACTTTTGATTTAACTCTTTTCTGTTGTTTCAATATTTGTGTGGTGGCTTGCTTCTTGACCACAAACTTTGCCAATGTATTTCACCATTCTTAATTTATTACTTCATTATTTAAATGTATTTTTTAATCTTATTTCAGGAAAGTTAACTTAAAAGATGATGGCTTTAAGAACATTTTTAGATTTTGTCTTATTTCAACTTTATTTATTCATGACTTTGCAACTTTTCTTCTTGTTCTAGTATGACAGATCACAGAAACTACAAAATTTGTGAACTTACTAATTTTAAAATTATATTGCCATGGTGGTTGATGAAGTCGAAAATAATACATAATTCACAGTATTTTTGTTTTCTATTGATAAAGTGACATATTTTACTCTTCTATCAGATTTTGTTTAAATTTTATTAAGTTTTGTCAGCTTTTTTATCAATTTTTTGCATTTTTGAAACTAAAATAGAAGTTTTATCGAGTTTCTCAAATTTTATCAAATTATTTCAACAGTTTTTTTTTTAAATTTTTATTTTACATCCACTTTGATGGTTTTATTTTCAGGGGGGGGGGGGGGGGGGGGAAAATGGGGGCCTTTTGGAGGTTTGCGGTTCGGGGGGATTTTTTAAACCTTGTCCGGGGGCTTTTTAAAATAACCGGCTCCCCCCCCA
>JAJIYU010000232.1:0-59654 GCA_030144865.1 Tinospora cordifolia | reverse complement strand
TAAACTTATAGTACTATTTATAAAAATCAAGAATAGAACATAATCAATAAAATATTAGATAAATTTATTTATTTGACTTTTGATTTCTGATGTAGAAGATCGTACTAGACGGAACTACAGAGCATACTTTCTTAATCAATATAATTACATATAATTAATAATAAATAATATTATATATAAATAATCGAACATGTGCAAACAAAATGTACTACTCAAATATTTAATCAAATAAATCAAAGTATACCTTCAAGCCTTTTCTTTCCAAACTCTTGTACCTTCGAAGTTGATCTTGAAGAGCTAGCTCGTGCTGATAACGTCTTAAGAATCAAACTAGGAAAAATTGAAAAATTCAACAATTTATTCAAGGGAAGGAGAAGAAAATTCAAGAATACTAGAGAGAATAAATAATTTCAAGAGAGAATTGTTCTCTTTGTCGATGATTTTCATGAGACACAATACCCTTTTATATAGTGTTTAGAATGAGGGACTACATCAATCATAATAATGACATTTAAATAATCTCATTAATTTGGACATTATGAGATTAAGAGGTTACATAATACTAAATATTAAAGGGGTTACAAAGACATTTATTATTATTATTATTATTATTTATAACAATTATTATATTTTACGTTGATTTCATAAAGATTAATTCCAAAATTAAAAAAAAAACCTCCATTATTTATCAATCTGTAAACTCTGCGACCTGGCGGCATCCAAACGTATTCGAAATGGCGGAAAACCAGAGTTCATGCTCCCGACCTGAGCCCTTAAAAACCTTTACCCGCCGATTGTTCACTCAATCGATAATGGAGAAAAACAGAGAAATCCGCTTCATTTCATCTTCTATCAAGCTTCCTTCCCCTCTCATCAATCCGCCGTTCACCTTCCCCAATCTTCCTTTCTGTTCTCAAACCCTATCCTCAAGTCTGACCAGAACTGGAGAAGCGATTCACAACTTCCTCTCATCCATTGGAACTCGCAGAAAATCTCATGCTCAGCGACACTTCTCGGCCCAATCTTCTCTTCTATGTTCAGCTTCTCTGGCTCTGGTTGAACGGGAACAGTCAAAGCCGAATGCGACGCCATTGGAAGGCAAAGAGCTTCAGACCAAGGCACCTTCCCAGAGTCGGTATAGAAGAGAAGATGAAGAGAGAGTTTTGATCAGTGAGGTTTTGATTCGGAATAAGGACGGCGAGGAGCTGGAGCGGAAGGACCTTGAGGCGGAGGCTGCGGCGGCTTTGAAGGCCTGTCGCCCTAATTCTGCGCTCACAGTCCGCGAGGTACAAGAGGATGTTCACCGGATCATTGAACGGGGTTACTTCTGCTCCTGCATGCCCGTTGCGGTTGATACCCGAGATGGAATCCGTTTGATATTTCAGGTACTATTTAAAAATTGATTTGTGTTTTGCGTCTGATCATGTGTAAAACGAACAAGGAAAACGGTAAGGAGGTTCCGCCATGTAGGGTTTTTGGTCATGTAATATTGAGCATAGTTATTGTAACATAATGCTTGTAAGGGGCCTCACTTAAAACCACATTGGCTCATTGAGAGAAAAAAAATGCTTCAATTTATCTCAAATAAAATTAGAGTTAATTTCTAAATACTAAAATATTTTATAGTAATATTTCAATAATCATTATCATTAAGTTTATTTTAGAAAATAATCTCAATTTAATGTGCAAAAACCAAGGCTGAAGCCTCATTGGCCCTCAAGGTCATTTTGGTGCTCCCTGAGGCTTGTGCCTTTCAAAAATTTGAAAAAAAGCTTATAGTTACAAGTAACATCCCTCTGCCCCTCAAGGTGTATGCCTTGGGAATTTTTTAAACAATGCTCTCAGTTACAAGTAACGTATCTTTTATGGAAAACTTAAAGAGTTCCTTGTTAAAAGTTATTATTCTAATGTTGCCACATCTTTGCTCTTGAACTAAAATTTAGAGATTATGCTGACAAATGACGCATTGGTGGTTTATTGAAATCTTATTGACCATAGAATAGGTGATTTTGTGATTATCTAATCATTTTGTTGGCCTGATCTTGAGTTACTGTCATGTGCTTGTTTGAATTTGTTAAATTATGGGATGCATGCGAATGAGCCATTTCATTGAACAAATCATTTTTGATGTGCTCATGGCAAATATGCAAACATGCACATATCCTCTGGAAAGATTTTACGATGCATATCATTTTTACATAATTCAAGTTAGTATAACATGAGCCTTCTCGTGTCCCTTACCATTTATGTTCACGTTATTAATTAATGTTTTGGCTTCATGCAACAAGGGAAAGCCTTTTTTTTTTTTTTTTTTTTTTTTTTTAAGAATTTCTTGTTCGCATACTACCTGTATTGAGATTTATACTAACAATTTTTGTTCTAATTGATATTTGTTATTGAGAGGGATTTAATTTTTAGCTTCATTTTTGTTCTTGTAAGAGAACTAGATGCGAGTGAAACTGTTGGTTGAATAAACCAAACATGAAAGGGAATATGTCAAGGGACAAGGAGAGATCCTTCGAAGTGCACATTGCAAGTCACTTTCTGTCTTAAGGATTTGACAAAGATCTTTAGGAGCATTATGAATGAAATGCCATCTTATTCCTTGAACAAGTTGGACCAAAGAAATTCGAGTCCTTATGTAACACTCAGATTCCCAAACCATAAGCAATTTCATAATACTTTCACATATATGGCCATACATATTTTATTTTCATTTTGTCACATGTCGCAATTGAGAACCGATGCATTACTATTACATTACCATAAAATAATCTCATGAACACACTGGGTTACATCCCATAAAATCACATGTGTGCATAAATAAACTGATCAATATATTAATAACTAAAACTATGGATTGGCATTCTAATGAAAGAAAACTAACATGAATAATAATAACTAGAGTTTGGCTCCATGGCCCTGTTCCAAAAATGACATAAACAAGTTTATTACTAAAATGTCCAAACTAAAACCAAACCAATAAACAAGTTTATTACTAAAATGACTTCTTTAGTGAGGTCCACTACTTAATTACACTCTGTTTCGTCTCGTCAATGTAAGTGCTCACTTACTGTTTACTTGAAAAATAAGAAGTTGGGTGAGCTCAAAAAGCTCAGTGGATCATACATAATATATCTCAAGCATTATTCAAGCCAAAACATAGAACATGCACACACTTATCAAACATTAGACGATTCAAATATTCAATTATTTTTCAATTGTTGTTTAGACCGAAAGGGTTATCTTTGGTGTTCTCATCACATAACCACATTCAATAGTAAGTAGCGACACACGCTAGATTAACAGGAGTTTAGGGACACACCCATCATCCACTATTTAGAACTTGGGACATGCTAATCATTCCATGCTTTACAGTAGAAATTGTCCCATATCTCTGAGAATACCCATAATGATTAACTATGAACCCACTGTGCTGTTACATGGTTTATTTTTTGATTAAAATGATCTTAAAGTGACACTAAGCTTTCAAATTTTAGCATGTTAGCAATCTCATAATTCCAACACGAACTCATACATAATATTAATCAGGACATGAAGTGTCGCGACCCCTTCTCAGATGACTTCACGACCCCTTCTCAGGTGACTTCACGACCGACACAAAATTCCCAAACATGTCAGAGTATTGACATATTAGAAACCCTGTAAGCCTTCCTAACTAAATCACCAATTTTCCAAAAAATTTTTGATAGCGTCTCCTCTAAAAATGTAACATGTCACCAAATTCAAAATCACCTGATAATTACAATCAATATAAAAATAGATATTTATTCATCAAGTTAACCATCTATTCGCATAATATTCATAATTTCTTCTGACAATGCATTCAGATGATAACAAGTCTATAAACATCTCCAAATACAATAGTTTGGCTAATTGTTACAATTACCACATATTATTAACTCCAAAAGAAACTAGTAATGATATTACAATATCTTCTCTTTTCTTTTCCTGTTAAAACTTGGAGAAAATAATAGAAAGTAGAGTGACCAAATAACAAGCTCAGTTGATAATTTGATTTATGGTGCTATATAGCCATTATATATATGAAAACATGAAAGGTGATACCAATTTCAAATCACTTGTAAATGAAATAAAAATAACATACATGCATCATATAATGTGTGAACATGCATTCAGTTTCAATCATATGCAATCTTTTAAAAACACATGTACCATCTCCCTCATTTCAGATAACAGAGTGAGTTTGCTCCTCATGTGCACTAATAAGGAGTGCACTGACCTCTAATTATCTAATTATCTATCCATTTCTATCTCATGCTAGGAATGCACTAACCAAAATCACAACAAAGGTTAATCTTGTGATTCTATTCTTTGAGATTATGACAAATAAAAATGATGATATGTCAATAACCTACTTAGGTATGTAATTGACATGCTACAATGCATCAAAATCTTTTCATGAAATTCAAATAAGCATGAGATGCAATATATTATTCTATTTAAATAATATTAGAATTTTTAATATACTACCAACCAATGTCACACACAATACCATAAGTACAAATTACTCGCCAACTGTTCAACTAGTTCCTAATATCTAATAACATTTAATCTCCTCAACACCAATATAATCATGTCACTAAAAATTATTTTATATGCATCAAATCAAATTCAATTTATTTAAATTTATCTTATAAATCATTCTCAACGTATTTACAAGTTATATTTAATCCAATACATGCATTTGATCTTACGTATTGGTGCGCATTAATTCGAATATGTTTAATAATCTTTAAGATTATTTTTCTGCTTATATAAAATATTTCTGTAATAGAAAATATCAAAAATAGGTTGCCCAATTATATTTTTACTAATTTTTTAAATTCCGATAAATAATCGAATTGGTCAATCACTCACCAAAATTCTAATTGATGTCCAAAATTCATGAATTTGGTGTCGAACCCAACCCCCCCACATACGCACCTAAAGTTATTAAACTTTGGGTATTTATATGAACATCTCCTTGAATTTTTCCTAAGAAATTGCACTGGAATTTTATCTACCTATGGACTTCCACCATCTTTTCGCATTCTCGATAAGTTTAAAGGTAGCTTATCTAACATTGTCTTGATCCCCAACTTGCATATCATTAAATATAGCTTTTATTCTCATCAATCAATTTTCAGCAACTTCTAACACCAAACCCCATGTAAATGTTGGAGGTTATCTCATTTTAAAAGCTTTCATTGCATTGAAGAGAAAGCTGACTACTACACTAGTACTAGGACTCCTAGAGCCTAGGAAAGAGCTAGTGATCTATATTGATGCATCACATTTAGGTTTAGGGTGTGTTTTGATGCAAGAGGGTAGGTTAATAACTTATGTATCTAGGCAATTAAAGGTGCATGAGAAAAATTACCTAATACATGATCTAGAATTAGCTGCAGTGGTGTTTGCTTTGAAAATATGGAGACATTATCTCTATGGTGAGAAGTTTATATTATACTCTGATCATAAATGTCCAAAGTACTTGTTTGATCAAAAAGAGTTGAACATGAGGCAACGTAGATGGTTAGAATTCCTTAAGGATTATGATTTTACTTTGATATCACCCTGGAAAAACCAATATCGTTGCTGATGCATTGAGCAGGAAACAAATTAAAGTTGGACTTGTGGCTTGTCAAATGGCTTATAAATGGCTAATGCTAGAACGAGCTATAGTCACGAGTACATTTTCTATTGATGTTTCATTGGCCATGAGCTTAGAGCTTAGTTACTCCAGGATGCACATAGATCACAGTACACTATTCATCCTAGAGCGACCAAGATGTATCATGATATGAAAAGAACAGTGTGGTGGCATGGAATGAAAAATGATATAGCTGAATATGTATAGAAATGTGGAGTGTGTCAGTAGCTAAAAGCCGAACACTAAAGGCCTGGAGGGAAAATGCAAATGTTATCCATTCTTGAATAGAAATGGGAGCATATTACGATGGATTTTATCGTTGGGTGATCATGGACTCCAGGTAGATATGATGTCATCTGGGTGATTATTGATAGGTTAGCAAAATTTGCCAATTTTCTTCCAGTGAACATCAAGGACTCTGTGGTTAAACTGAGCAAGTTGTATATGTGGGAGATAGTGAGACTAAATGAGTTACCTCTATCTATTGTGTCGGGTCGAGATTCGAGGTTTACTTCAAGGTTCTGACAATCATTGTAGACTCGGTTAGGGACTCGTATTTGTCTCAGTATTGCATTTCATCCTCAGTCTGATGGGCAGTTTGAATGAGTAATTCAAATGTTTGAGGATATGCTTAGGGCTTTTATTTTAGAGTTTGGTGGGAATTGAAATGAATATCTTCATTGGTGTGAGTTTGCTTATAATAACAATTATTAGACAAGTATTGGTATGACATCGTTTGAGGTTCTATATGGTAGACCTTATAGATCTCCGACTTTTCGGTACGAGGTTGGAGAATCATTGTTGCTGGGGCATGAGGTTATTGCAGATCACATAGAGAAGATTAAACATGTTAGGTAGAAACTCAAGGTAGCCCAAGATCAGCAAGAAAGCTATTTTGATAATTCTTTCTTGATAATTGGCATAGACCATTGAAGTTTGCAGTTGGTGATCAGATCTCGTTGAAGGTTTCACCACAAAAGGGTCAGATGAGGTTTGGGGTAAAAGGAAAGTTAACTCCATGTTTTGTAGGACCATTTGAGATTCTTGAGAGAATTGGTCCATTAGCTTACAAGATTGCTTTACTACCTCAATTAGTCGGGGTTCATAATGTGTTTCTTATGTCTATGTACGCAAGTATTATTTGGATCCTACGCATGTTTTAGATTTGACTTAGTTACAAGTTGGGGAAGATACCAGTTATGAAGAAAGACCTATACAAATATTTGGTAGAAGAATACATAAAGTGAGACATAAAAAAATTCCTTTGGGTAGAGTCAAATGACAGTTTCATGACAATGAAGAGCAAATCTAGGAGCATGAAGATATGATGTGGGACAGTTCTTAGATCTTTTTACTACTTGAGGTACATTATTTTTCTTTTTAATTTCGAGAACAAAATTTCTTAAGTGGGGGAGATTGTAACAATTCGTAATTTTTACGACATGTGGACATGACATATATGTGTATAAGCATGTATTATACAATAAGAGTTTTTAATGTTACATGGAAATAAAAATATGAAATAAAAATAAAGTTTAAAAAATGTAATTCACAAAAAGATTTAGAAAATAAAAAATAAATAAATTTGAATAATTTAAAATAATAATAATAATAATAATAATAATAATAATAAAGTGGTATTAAAGGAAAAAAAATAGAGTAGATATATATTTATGGGTTGATGAATGGAGTTAGAAATTGGAAAAAAATGTGAGTGGTTTGATTAAATTAAGAATAAATAAAACAAAAAGTATTTATATATAAGTGGGCATAAGTTAGCATAGTTGGAAAGGTATTGAGATAAGATACTTGAATAGTTATATATATGTTATGGGCATGTTTACAGTTGAGAGCAAGAGGAGGATGGTTTGAGAGAAGGTGAGATGATAGAGTAGAATTGAGTGATTATTAGTTAAGGAGAGCACCTAACATTTCATTGGCTAGGTACTACATATATATGTGGGGCGGTGAGAGAATACTTTATTCTCTATTTCATTTCTCTCTTTTATCCTTCATTTCTAGAATGCAGAAGAGAAGTCGAACGAACAAAGGAAGAGAAATAAAAGAAAATTCGACGTTTTTTGATAGATTCAACGCGTAGATAAGCTATTTCTTCTTATTCTCGTTATAAAAATACTAAGTAAGCCACGTGTTACGGTTCTATAGGTGTAATTTTTACTGTGGAGGGTGTTTTAGTATCAAAAAATGGGGTGTTACCCCACCATGAGTAAAACTAAGTAAAAATTATATCAATACACTGTTGCTGATATGTAGATCACAAATATGTGGTTAATTTGTATTCATTTATCTTGTAGACACCAATATAAATACTCAAAGTTTAATAACTTTAGAGGGGTTTGTGAGTATGCTAAACCTCGATAAAATTTTAATTGGATCTCATAGAAATGTAGATAACAAAAATCCGTACTCATTGACACCAAATTCATGAATTTTGGATATCAATTAAAATTTTGGTGAGTAATTGACTAATTGAGTTATTTATTTGGATTTGAAAAATTAGTGAAAATATAATAGAGAAGCTTATTTTTAATATTTTCTGTTACAGAAATATTTTTTATGAGTAGAAAAATAATCTTAAAGATTATTGAATATACTCGGATTAATGCGTACTAATACGTGGAATCAAATGCATATATTAGATTAAATATGAGTGATAAATACGTTGAAAATGATTTATAAAATAAATTTAAATGAATTGAATTTGATTTGATGCATATAAAATGATTTTTGGTGATAAGATTATATTGGTGTCTACAAGATAAATAAATACAAATTAACTACATATCTGTGATCTACCTATCACCCAGAGTGTACTGATATAATATTTACTTAGTTTTACTGGTTGTGGGATAACACTCCATTTTTGGGTATTACTATAAAATAACCTCCACAGTAAAAATTACATCCTTAGGCCCGTTATATGTAGCTTACTTAGCATTTTTGTAACGAGAATAAGAAGAGAGAAATGAAATGAAGAATAAAATATTCTCTCATTGCCCCACATATATATGTAGTCCCTAGCCAATGAGATGTTAGGTGCTCTCCTTAAGTAACCATCTCCCAATTCCACTCTATCATCTCACCTTCTCTCAACCCATCCTTCACTTGCTCTCAACCGTAAACACACCCATAACATGTATATAGCTATTCAAATATCTCATCCCAATGCCTTTCCAACTATGCTAACTCATGCCTACTTATATATAAATGCCTTTTGTTTTATTTATTGTTAACTTAATCAAACCACTCACCTTTTTTTTTTTTTTCTAATTTCTAACTCCATTCATCAATCCATATATATATATATATATATATTTTTAATATATATATTTACCTAATTTTTCTTTAATACTACTTTATTATTATAATTATTTTAAATTATCCAAATTTATTTTTTAAATCTCTTTGTAAATTACATTTTTTACTTTATTTTTATTTCCATGTGACATTAAGTACTCTTATATATATGTGTATAATACATGTTTATACACACATACGTCATGTTTACGTGTTATAAAAATTACGGGTTGTTACATGAAACTCATCATACGTAGAGTTACATAACATACTACTCAACATATAATTTATACAACATTTGTTTTAAAACAATGTTCCTTATACATAGAGTCATACAATATGCTCCTTATCATATATCATATAATCATGAAATTCATCAAATCCAAACATTTAAATCACACACTAACATACCCCTAGGTAATCAATCAAAAGCAAACAATTATATTCTATATTTAAAACTCAAACAATACGATAGAGTAATGTAGTCACCCTTCTACCTTATTAGTGTGAATCTTCAAATCTTTTTTCTTTGTGCACTGTAGTCCCGAATGTTGTGAGTTCTCAATCTAAAATATTAATATAATTATTTTTAGTATTTGAACATTATCTGATGTTTTTAAGTCATAAATTTAATGATTCTTTATAAAACATGGTAAACAATTCACCATTCGCTTTTTCAGTGCATTCGGTCCGTACGTTTCCCTTATTTGGTTGTTGGACTTAACCTACATTTTTACTATGAACACTTACCCTCTAAATATAATTTTTAGACCTTTATAAACCCTTTTAAGACCATCAAATATTTAACCATGAGATCACAGCGGTTTTGATAACTCACATGCATATTTTCATTATTTGATGTATAGTTAAGTGTCACACCCAATTCTAATCACTTAATGAAGTTAATAATTACTTTCTAGCAAATCACCTTGCTGGTTTTTGACATTTTTTTTGAAAACAAAAATTATATTAATAATGAAGGATAAGACAAAATGTTGGATGAGGTATCAGGACTTAGTTACATGTTATAAAAGATTGTAAAATATTCCCCCTATTATGTAGCCAGTCTCCAAAGTTATAACCCCTTCCTAGTTTGGAACTCGAGATTCATGTAACAAACAATATATTGGACCTCTCCCATATCATCCGCTATGGATTCTTTTTTTTCCCAAAAAATGTGTTATTCCTTTCCTCCCAAATGGTGTACCACACTGCTATCAAAATCACCTTCCAGTATTGTCGAATTTTTGCCGTCTCTTCACTTGTCAGGATTTGAAACAGAGCATCTTCAGAAGATGGAAGAATGCTGTTGTTCTGTTAGCGAACAGGTGTTGGGTGCTTATTGTGCTGTTCTTGCACACTTGGGGTATCGCTTTTGGAGATTTTGCATGGTCTTTAGCTTTTTTAAGCTAATTAACCACGCTAGCATTCTCGCTTTAAAGGGGGCTTTAATGTTCCAACTGAACTCTGTTGGGATGTCCAGTTGAATGCTGGATCAAGCTGTCAACTTTTCCATAAAAGATTTAACTGAAAACTGTGTGCTGGTCTCATCACTCCAAATTGGTCTATCCTCGGCCTTTGTTTTCTGAAGATGGAATTCATGTAGTTTGGTGAGCAATTCACTTAATTCTTCCATATGTTCATCCCCTCTATTTCTAGATAAATAAAGATTTCAACCCCATTGTATACTGCCCCCTTTATTGCTGCAGATTCTGAACTTGGAGATCGGGGCCTAATGCTTCTTTGAAAATCTATAGATACTAGGAAACATGTACTTCAACTTCTCCCGACCACACCATGTATCTTCCCAGAATCCAATGCTATCTCCTTTTCCAACTTTGTATATTATATGAGACTGAAACTGCTCATATAAACTGTATATGTCTTTCCATGGAGACTTGTAGCTTCATTTTTTGTTCGAGCTGGCTTCTCTCCCAAAGGCCATTGATCCATGGATACTCCGAACTACTTTTGCCCACATTGATTTTGGTCTTTCCATCATGCGCCACAGCCATTGCCCCTCAGGGCCACGTTCTTCTTAATCATTCTTCCTATGCCTAAGCCTCCGCGTTGGAATGTTTGATAGACCAAGGCCCAATTGACCATGTGTTGTCCCCTATCCGAATCTTCTTGTTTCCACAGAAAGTTTCGCATGTGTCTTTTAATGATGCCAACAACCTTCTTTAGCATTTTGAATATCAACATATAGTATGTTGGTTGGGCTTCTAACACTGTTTTAAGTAATAACAGTCTACCTCCCCTTGATAAGTAACTCTTTTTCCAACCAACGGTTCTTCTTTTGATAATTTGGATAACTAGGTCCCAGAAATCTGCTTTATATGGATTGCCTCTCAGTGGCATTCCCAAATACATCAATGGCCAATATCGTGGAGCTACCTTCAGATCGGCGGCCACTTTGATCACTACCTCTTTCTCGGTATTGATACCCATCAATTGGCTTTTGTTCCCATTAATTTTCAGCCCCGTTAGAAAGCAGAAAGTGTGCAAGGCATCCATTATTACCTTCAGTTCTTCGTGTTTATTCCGCATAAAGATTAAACAGTCGTCTGCGAAGAGAAGGTGAGTGAATTAAACCTTATCTCTTCCTACTGTCAGGCCTTGCAACTTTCCTTCCTGAACAACTTTCCCAAGAATTCTGGTGAGAGTATCAACAACTATGGTATACAAGAACAGGAACAAAGGATCACCCTGCCGAAGTCCTCGTTGTCCAGTGACCGTCCCTCTAAGTCTTCTATTGATAAAGATTGAGTAATTGGCTGTTTGTAAACAAGCCTGCATCCAGTTGCACCAGAGATCTTCGAACCTTTTCTGTCTTAGAACAAAATCTAAGAAACTCCATCTTACTGAGTCGTATGCTTTTGTGAAGTCAACCTTTATTAATAGGCCTTCTTGGCCATTGATTCTATAATCTTCCACAGCCTCATTGAAAATCAAAATGGTGTCCATTATTTGCCACTCCTTAACGAAAGCAAGTTGATGTTCACTTATTGTGTGAGGAAGTATTGCCCGCAACTTGTTGGCCAAGGTCTTAGCTAGGATCTCGTATGAGCTCGTGGTAAGACTTATTGGTCGAAAGTCCTCCACTCGAATAGAATTGATTTTCTTCAATATGAGATAGATATATGTCTCATTCACCATCCTATTAACAACAATGTCTCTGTGGAATTCCTTTAAGCATTCCAGAATGTCCTGCTTGACTGTTTCCCATTTATGCTGGAAGAATGCCATGGTGAATCCATCTGGACCATGAGCCTTTGCTCCCATCGCAAATGAAAATTGCCTCCGTTATTTCTTCTTCTAAGAAATCTTTTTCCAACCACCGACTATCCTCTTCTAAGATTCTCTGCCATTGAAGTCCCTCTATTCCCCATTTCCTGTGGGTTGTTTCCTTAAACAACCCAACAAAATACTTCGTGACCATCTTTTGGATGTCCTCTGTGCCTTCTACCAGGTTCCCTACTCTATTCTCTAATTTTGTGCTGGTGGCTCTGGATTTCCTGAGAGATAACACTCTATGAAAAAATTTTGTGTTAACATCGCCTTCTATGGCCCATTTCATCTTGGCTCGTTATCTACACTTCCTTTCCTGCTTGCACTCCAGAGCCTGTATCTTCTTGATCAACTTCCTTCTATCGTCCAATAGATTTGAGTCCTCTTTTGTCTCCAATTGCCTATCCACCATTGTTAATTTATCCATTAATTCTATTTTCTTGATTTCGTCCCCTGCTGCTTGGCCGTTCCTCCATTCCTTCAATTTTTCTTTCAAGTTTTGAAGTTTTAACATTGTCTTGTATCCTGTCCATCCCCGATTTGTATTTGTCGACCACTCTTGTTGTAGCATCTTTTTTATTTTTGGCTGTTGTAGCCAAGCATTCTCGAAGCGAAAGGGGGTCGGACCCCACTTAGTCCCCTCTGTGTCTAACATAATTGGCCAGTGGTCCGAAGTTATCCTATGCAAACCCCATATTTTCTGATGGTTGAATATTTCCCTCCATTGTTCATTATAGAGAAATCTATCCAACTTGGACTTTATCGGTGAGATTCTTCCATTGCTCTGTGTATATGACATGTTCTTAAGCTCTGGTTCGTACAAATGCATGTCCTAAATCCAGTCACTCAATTTCTTCATTATGCTCTTCGTATGATTGTTGTTTTTCTTCTCGGCCATATTTCGGACCATGTTGAAATCACCTCCCACGCACCAAGGTCCCTGAATGTAAGTCGACATAATGGCAAGCTCAATGAGGCAATCCTCCCTTCCTTTATCATCACACGGTCGGTATATTGTTGTGAACCACCAAGCACCTCTATCGCCACCTTTGATTCTAATAGTGAGGAAATAAGATCCTTCCCATTCCTCATCTATCACCATATTGCGGGTGTACGACATTATCAAAATCCCCCTTGTCAGGCCCTCTGCCGGAAATGCCAACCAATCAATAAATCTTCTCTTCCATAGGTCTACGGTCAAATTTTGGTCAATTGCAGCCTTCTTTATTTCCTGGAGAGTTATTAGATTCATCTTTGCAGCAGATAAAGAACTCCTAATAGCCTTTCTTTTCTTCCCTATTTTGCATTCATAGATATTCCATCTAAGAATCTTCATGAAAACTTAAACACCCATTGCTTCCCTTTGAAGGCCTATTGGACTGCGATTAGCTGGGCATTGATCAACAGCAGGAAGTTTCTGACCCTTTCATACTCTGCTTCCTGGGTCTCTCTCAGAGACTCAGTCTTATCATGCCCACCAATCATTTGCGTCTCCCCCTCGGATATGTCTATCTTCTAGATTGGGGTTGTCTGTCGTCGTTGTATTCCTTTTCTCTATTTGTCTCTTTTGATGGAACATGGCTCAATCCAGATTCATCATATTCGCTGGGGAAATTGGAGAGAGGATAGTTAGAGTTATAAGTGCGTACCTGGTTGTGAGCATGTCCAATTTGATGTTCTATTTCCTTCAGTGATCCTGTCTCTGTGTTGATGTGGTCTGTGTATGTGCGTGGAGTATTTGGGACTCTCTCCGAATTAGTCTGGGTCAAGTATTCTTGATAGTCAGAATCATTGTCCAAGTTCGACTCATGATCTTCCATCTGGGCTTCTTAATAAGCCATAGCCCTAAGCTTATTGCGTTCACTTCCTATGCTAGCCCTTTGGTCGGCTTTCAATTTAGGCTTGTTTGAGTCTGTCTTTTGATTAGGCCCCACTCCTTGTTTAGTTTTGTTTTTGGACTTATCCTAGCTGTGCGCCTCTTTAAAAAGCCTGTTGAATCTCTCCTCTCTAATTGGGCTTCGCACACTGGATCCACCCTGTCTTATTTGGGCCAGTATTTGGATCCAATCTCCTTGATCCGATCGTCTTGATCTTTGTTCGTCATCTTTATTTGTGCTTGATATAGCTTGACTCAAGTGAACAATGTTTCATTCATTAATGGTTATGGGCCCACCACTGCACTCTGCCGCTTGGTTAGTAACCATTGGCCTTCCATTATTGCTCCTTCTGACCAACCTCCCTACATCGCCTCTTGAGTGGTGTCCTTGCATCCTCATCTTTTCCCCTCCTCCTTCTCGGACGACATGCCGCCTTCGTCACTACTCTCAATCTTGATTTATGTGCTGCTTCGGTCGCCGTAGTTCCATATATTGACGTCTGTTAGCCATCCTTGGTGGTTTGCAGGGAACTGCTCCATCAGTTGTGGCTTGAGCTCTTTGATTTCTAGCCCCCAATTTCGCTCCACTTCAACTAGACATAGCTCCTAAATACCGTCATCATCGTAGAACCAAATTCCTTTGGTAGGAATCCTGATTCATGCCCTCTTTATCGCAAAAACGCTATCTCCATTGATGAATTAGAGCTATTGATTTGAGCAATGTCGATCAAGCTGTCGCACGCCTCACCAGTCTTTCTGAATGTTTGGATATTCCACTTTTTCAATGTTATTCCTTCGACCTCCATCCAACTATTTCGGCATGCCACCTTTGTTCCTATTTCATTTAGCTCATCGGACCGCTCTTTAATGTAAAAGGCAGCAAGAAGGGTTTGGTATTTCTCTGCTCTTAGTGTTTTGATATCCGCTTCATCCTGGCAAGTTGGCATGCCTCTGGCTACGTCCAATATTTCTCTGCTCTTAGTGTTTTGATATCCGCTTCATCCTGGCAAGTTGGCATGCCTCTGGCTACGTCCAACCTCCTGATATGTCTCTCTCTTTAACAATTGTCTGATTGAGCGTTCCACAACACTCCACAATGTCTCGTCTGATGTTCTGATGATGATGAACTTCTTAGTTTCAATGTTTTGACGTCCCTCCTTTTCCACCTCTTGCCTTCTTATCAAAATTTCGTCTTAATCTTCTACCTCCTTCCTCATGCCACCATGCTCCTCTATTTCTACTCTCCTCGTCGTCATTTGATGCTTTCATCGCCTTCTCTGTTTGTCCTCGCTGTTGCAACCTGTCTTTGTTTTCCTCCTTTACTTGCCTATTCGCCACTTCCTTAACGATTGTATCCAATGCCGTCCAAATATTTCTCAAGCCCCTATCATCATCTCCTCTGGGACAACAATGCTCTCATGTTGGCCGTTGATCATCTTAGTTTGTTTGATGAACCTTCCTCTGTTGTTGACTAGCACTTCCATGGTTAGACTTTATCTTGCGCCCTTGAAAACGCCTGTTTTCTTTAGATTTTCACTCTTCTTTAGTGCCCGCTCAACTGTTCCTTTCAACTAGCTAATCGCCTCTTTAGTAACTGCAATGTGAAAATGACAACTATGGGTAACTTCCTGTATTATTGCCTCCTTGCAGTCTCTCGAATGGCAAAACGAGAAGAATTTAAATTTCGTGGGGGAATGACACATAGTTCCATTCCTGATTTGTCGTCTTCAACACCCTGTATTTGTTGAGTTGACCAGCTCGGGTAAGAATTGAATGTCCTTTCTTTTTTTGGTAATTGGTAACCAATATTTCCAATCTTTGTGTTTTGGTTGTCTTTACGGCCTCTTCTCTTGAGTTACCAATGTCCACCCTTTGTTATCCGTTTCTATCTTATTTTTTTTTGAAACAGAAACTAATATATTATTAATGAAAGATAAGTACAAAAAGGCCAGATGAGGTATCCGGCTTTAGATTTCATCATGCATACAATGCGATATGAGAATAGATTGGAGGATTGAGCCTCCTTTACATAGCCAATCCGAAAAACTATAACCTAATCCTAGCTTTGAAGTAGAGATCCAACTAGCAAACAAAATGTTTGATCTCTCCCAAAGCATACTATCTGATCTTTCAGTATTTAAAAACAACCTTCTATTCCGCTCCTCCCATATTGTGTACCACACTACTGCCACTAAGACTCTCCACTGTTGGCTTATGTGAGCCCTCCTAACAGGTTCTGGCGTTTGGAATCTGTTCTTCGCTCCAGGGGGGCATATTGCCTTGTGCTGTCTGCTCCATCTTTGCCAAATGCTCGCTGTTACTCTGCAATCCTCGAGCAAGTGAGTGGTAGTCTCTCCTTTTTCCCTGCATATAATACACATAGAAGGCTGTAAGGCATGATTAGGAAGAGTCCTTTGGATATTCTCGTTAGTCTTAAGTTTGTTAAGGCTAATTATCCACATTAGGAATCTTGCTTTCATAGGAGCCTTTGTTTTCCACACAAAATCTGCCACCCTCTCTGGGTACTCAGCTGTATGACTTTGAAGCTTTTCCATTGCTGATCTCACTGAAAAAGTCTTAGATTCTTCTGCAATCCAGCACGGCTTGTCCTCCCGCTCTGTATCATTTAGGCTGAAACTGTTCAGCCGGCTCAAAAGTTCCCCAACTGCCCCAATATGCTGGTCTCCTATACTTCTTGGCAAATGCAGATTCCAACTCCACTGAGATCTACTATCTGTTTGGTCCCTATCCCTAAAGTCTGCTACCGATCCATCTTTCCTTGTGCACATGCTGTGTAATATGGGAAAGTCCTCTTTTAGGGGCTTTTGGCCACACTATCGGTCCTCCCAAAATCTAACATGCTCCCCATTTCCTATTTTCCAACAAACATGAGACCTGAATTGATCGTACAGGCTGTGGATGTCCTTCCAAGGGGCTCTATGACTACATTTCTTGTTAACCGCTGCTTCTCTTCCATATCCCCTAGATCCATGGATGCTCTTTACTATGTTGGCCCACAGTGTGTTCGGCTTTTCCATCATTCTCCAAAGCCACTTGGATCTTAGGGCCTTACTTCTTTTCAGAATGTCTCCAACGCCCAGACCACCTTCGTTGACTTATTTTGAATAAGAATATTCCTCCATGTCCCTTTTTCCATGTATGTGAGCTTCTTGTTCGTCCTTCTGGACGTTCTTTCACGATCGCACTGTCAATCTTGTTCCTTTGTTTTCCAGTGTTCATCTCCTTCCTTGTTCTTGTCTCTGTTATTGGTTGCCTCCTTGTGTACTGATTTTGTTGTTGTATACTCGTTGCTTCAGTTGTCGTCGATCGTCTTTTGTTATCCTTGGTACTTGCTTGCATTCTCTAGTCGTTGCACATCGCCATTTTTTGTTCTAGCATGAAGTTTAGAAAGGCTAAAACACTTCCAAAAGAAATTTGCTGGTTTTTGACATTTAAATGCATGGAAACATCACCTCACATGCCATTACACTCAACCATCCTTAATCATGCATATATACTAGTTAATTTAGGCATACATGCCTTATTTGTGTGTTCTATCATAATATCCAATATTAACTTTATATGTAACTTAAATCCCCATTTTCCAACAACCAAATTTGTTGGTTTTTCATCAAATAATGCATTATTTACATGATTATACCCTCTTAATTACTAATCACTACGTATTACATGCATAGTGATAGGTTTCATGAGTATACTTGTATATTTGATTACTTTTCTTTGTATAGCTATGATTTTACTCAATTTTTCATGTTTCCATAGTCTTTTAACATTCTATTACATTAGATTAAAAGCCGGAACACGAGAAGTAAGCATTAGAATGGAATAAAAATGTCACACTTCACTTATATTGCCTGAAAAGCCTTGTTGATTACGTATGCTTCAAAAGAGGCTTTTGGACCCTTTTGGGCTGATTTAAGGACCTGTTTTAATGGCGGAAAAATGAAAGGGTCTCAAGATCTACTGATGGAAAATTAACCTTCAAAAGATGGGGAAAAAAATGAAGAAAACAAAGATTAAGAATTTTAAATAGGACTTTACTTTGTAGAATAGCTTAATGAGAACCTATGGCATGAAATATCAAGTTTTTTGTGAAGTTTATTCTCTTGTTAACTCATGGAGCGACTAGGCTGATGGAGAGAAAATTCTAGTCAACTTTTGGGAGAAGAGAGAAGGTGAATGGTGCCACTTTGGATATGGATAGGATTAGGAATTTGTTTGATAAGGATAAGAGATAATTTGAGTGTATTTAGGACTCTTTGTTGTTATCTTTGTAGTGTTTGATCCTAATCCAACTTCTTTGCCTTCTAATCTTCATTTGGGCATGGGAAAGGAAGTATGTAACCGTTTTTGATGGAGGTTGTGTATATAGACACCAATTTACATGTTAATATGTTACAACACAACACCTCTTTATACATCCATTTATGCTTATTTTATATCCTGTTCTCCATGGTTTCTCATTTTTATTTTATATTTTGTGTACCAAATTTGAGTTTAACAAATCTTGTAATGGTTGATGGGAATTAATTGATAGTTTTATTAATTAATTAATTTTTGTCCATATTGGACTACTATATTGTATCTTGTCCAATTTGATTCCACCTACAATCATACATCAATATTCAAAGTTAATATTATCTAATTAATTAATTAATTTTATTTATCTCTTCTTGACATTATTAATTAATTATTTTATTTTATTATTTTTTTACCCGATATATATGTAAATAGGTGTATATATATTATTTCCATGTTTATATTCTTAATTCAATTTTTTTAAAAATAACTCTTCTATTTATTTATTTATTTATTATTATTATTATTGTCTTCAGACTATTACACCTTACCTTTTATTTCAACATTTATTTAGGTCCCTTTTGTACAAAATATCTGAAAATACTGTAGATTGAGAATTAACTAATCCAACCATGATTTATTGGTTGATAAGAAGGCCTTATATCCATTCCATCAGCGATCATCTTTTGTGCCAAGGATGTTAATTCTAAAAATCTCAATTCTCAAGACAACATTTAACAATAAGCATCCAAAATCAAATTCATGAGTAGATTTTTTTATTTTTATTATTATTATTTTTTTGGATTCTACCAAGTCTTGTGCATTGTGTGCCACTCTAATAAATCATTGAGTCTTTAACATGCAGAATAATGATGTTATCCTGCCAAGGGAGGCAAACCAAATAAAAAAGGTCTTTTTTTAATGGACTCTCACGTGCAGTTTATTGAAAGCAGGGAAATTATTATGCACCAAAGGGAGTATTCATGGGCAATCGGAATATGGAATAGAATTATCTAAGTGATGATGTCATGGTGACTAGTTTTAATGTTCACTTTGAAACTCTCGCATTCAAGTCTCAAAAGTTGCACTGAGGAAGGTGTAATGATAAGCATAGGACTTAGATAGCTGACAAAGGTGTCTCTTGTTGAAGCAACCAAAGCCCCAAAGCACTAGGTGGGCAAAGCTTGAATTCCCTTGGTTCTAAATGTAAAATTGCTTATTTAACCTTTTTTTTTGAAAAGAAGCATTATATATATATATATATATATATAATTTGAAAAGGAATTGAAATAGAAAATATATATTAATATAGGAGCTGCCCCTTTCTGGATGAGTGGATGAGATATCTAAGCAAGGTATCACCAAATTACAGAATTTGTAAGATGCTGTCCCAATTGCATAGCCGTTGCCCAAAACTGTACTCCTCGCTATCTTAATAACTGCCATCCATGTGGCAAATAAAATTTGGGATCTCTCCTGCAAAAACTCCATGGGTCTTTGCTTGTCCTTAAAGATTGTTGCAATTCTTTATTCCCAAATATTATACCAAACTACAAACAAAATAATCTTCTAGTATTGCTTGAGGGAGTGTGCTTCTATGCTACTTGGGACTACCAAAAAGCCTTCAGTCGAAGGTGGTGAGAGGATTAACAATTTTGACTTCTAGCTATTCCATATTGCTTGAAGAGCCTTGTATTGTCCAAAAAGATGGGGGATACATTTAGTAGCATCCCTACAAAGAATAAAGACATGTGGACTTAATGTGTGGTTAGACAACTTTTTGTGAATATTTTTTGCACAATTCAGCTTTTTAGGACATATTAACCATGCTAGAATTTTTTGCTTTCATTGGGGCTAGGGTTGTCCATATCAATGTTGAAATTTTAGGGTCCGTTTGGTGTACAGGATGGGATAGGATTATTTTGGTGGGATAGCATAGAATAAGATAGGATAGGATAAAAATATTTTAAAAAAATAAGTCTTTTTTTTTTTTTTTGGGTGGGATAACTCAATCCCACAAAAAATAGTGGGTTTGAGTTATCCCATTAACATAGGATAAGTAAGTGGGCCTGGATAATTTTTTGTGCTATCCTATGTACCCCAAACACCGGATTAGGATAATTTTTTGTCCTATCCTATTCCTATCCTATGTACCAAACATGATCTTAAGGGGGTGATGATTGTTGTCAACAAGGATTTGATATAAGGTTTTCGTTGAGAAGGTGTTCCGAAAGTTTCCTATCCAAATCAGTCCATGCGCTATGTTTGCGGGTTGAAATTAATGTAGCATTTGGATGAGGCTTGCTGCTTCTATCGTGTTTCTCTCATTAACGTGTCTGCTTAGATGAAGATTCCACACCCACTTTTCTTCTTCTTCTTCACTCCCATCATAGTCCATAAAATTTGTGATTGTCTTGTCTTGGGGATTGAATAGCCTATACAGTTTAGGGAACATTTCTTTTAGAGGCATTATTTCACTTTGAGCCTCTTTCTAGAATTTAAGATTTCTGCCATTAGCCACCTCCCATTGAAAAAGGGTAGATTCTATATATGGCTTGCCATGGAGATCTAAGCGTAGCCTTTTGATTGACTATTGCGTGTCTACCATTTTTTTTGGATGCCATGAATACTTTAAATGATTCTAGCCCATAATTCTTCAAGGTATGTCCCCGTTTTCCAGAGCTATTTTCCCACCAAAGTTTTATTTCTCAGCTTCAAATTTCCAACACCTAGGCCTCCAATATGGATGTCTTGGCTGACCTTGATCCATTTCACCAAGTGTGGTCTTCGCTTTGTGTTCATTTTTCAGAAGAACCTCTTCATGACCTTTTTTTTTTATCTTTATAGCTACTTGGCAACATGGTATAAAAATTAGTTGAATTTTGGCAAAATTAGTCGAATTAATTAGGTAATTTGGACAATCAAGCGAAGTTCACCAGTAATTGTAATATTACAAAACTTTGTTGAAATCTTAAAAAAAATCAGCGAAATTCATATAAAATCGAAGTTTCGACAATTTTTGCAAAAAAAATGTATAAAAGCTATAAAAAAGAGCATTTTTAATAAAAAAAAATATCTGTGAAATTCTTCTATATAATCATAGAGATTGTAAAAAAAAATAACGCTCTAAAAATGAAAAAACTTGAAGGAGAAATATGTGCAATTAACAAGTGGCTATCCAAGAGAAAGAAGAATGAATTATAGCTTAGAGGAGAGACGATAGAGAAAAGAAAGAGAAGAGAAAAATAAGCTGAGAGCCTACAATAAGAGACATTGAGAGAAGAACAACAAATGAAAGCCGTCTATTATAATCGATAGAGAAGATCGAATACACTTGGGTTGGTACTGACTAGCAAACCAACTGTCAATCGATTTACTGACCAACTGTTGGTGAGATAATCGCTTCATGATGATTGCTCCATTAATTCCACATGTTCTTCAATAGTTTACACTCTTCAAAAATATGAGTAACCGACTCCCCGCTGTTCCTGCATAAGAGACACATATTTGGATTAAGATAGAGCTGTTGTTGCCTCTTCTGAATGTTATCTACAGTTTTGAGCTTATTTAAGCTCACAAGCCAAATTAGCATTTTGGCTTTCATAGGAGCCTTGATGCTCCAAATAAATTCAGTTGGAATATAAACTCCATTCTGTTCTGGCACACCGAGGCTGTCTTTGAATGATTTCACAGAAAATTGACGGTTTTGCTCAAGAGTCCATGTAGGTTTGTCTTCGGTTTCTGTTTGCTGAATCTGAAAACTGTGTAAGAGACTCAAAATGTCACTAACTTCGTCCAAATAATTATCCTCAATGTTGCTGTTGATATGTAAGTTCCAAGCCCATTGATTAGAATCCATTATAGCTGATTTGGTTAGGAACTCGACGACTGTTCCTTCTTTCCTGTTAGACAGTCTGAAAATATTTGGGTATTTATCCTTCAATTTATCCTTCCCACTCCATATGTCTTCCCAAAATAGAACATTATCCCCCTTACCTACTTTCCATATAATGTGGGGTCTGATTTTAGTGTATAACCGATGAATGTCCTTCCATGGGGACCTGTGGCTGTATATCCTACATATGCCTGCTTCTCTTCCAAAGTGCTTTTGTCCATGAATACTTTTGACTATTTTGGCCCATAGGGCTATTGGCTGTGCCACCATTCTCTACAACCACTTCCCCTTTAAGGCCTTATTTATCTTCCTCAATCCCCCTATGCCCAACCCTTCTTTTGAAACATATTTGCACACTTGTTTCCAACTAACCATATTTTTGCCTTTACATCCTCTTCAGCCTTTCATAGGAAATTCCTCATCTGTTTTTCCATCTCATCAGCAATCTTCTTTGGTATTCTAAAGATAGACATATAATGTGTGGGTAAAGCTTCTAGGACAGACTTTAGCAATAACATTCTACCCCCTCTCGAAAGATAGCTGCATTTCCATCCTGCTGTTCTCTTCCTTATTTTAGATAGAACTGGTTTCCAGAATGTAGATTTATTTGGATTGCCTCCTAGAGGCACTCCCAAATATCGGATAGGCCATGTGCCTTTTGAGACTTCCATCTCTTTAGCCAAAGATTCTACTACTTGAGGATTTATATTGATTCCCAGTAAATTGCTTTTCTTTCCATTATTTTTCATCCTTGTAAGGAAGCTGAAAGTGTGCATAATATTCATCATCTCCATCAACTCCTCCTTCTTGTGTGGTGTGAAAAGGAGACAATCATCCGCAAAGAGAATATGGGTGAGGACAATGTTCTCTTTCCCAATTTTCATTCCAGAGATCTATCCCACTTGTCTCGCCTTTTCAATGAGTCTTGTTAGAGTATCAGCTATAACAGTGAACAGAATTGGGGAAAGGGGTCACCTTGCCTTAATCCTCGAGTACCATTGAATTTACCGCGGGGTCTGCCGTTGATGAAAACTGAATAATTAACTGAGGACAGGCAAGCCATTATCCATCTCTGCCAACGCTCACCAAAGCCCTTTTGGCTCATAACAAAATCCAAGAAGGTCCATTTGACAGAATCATATGCTTTGGCTAGGTCTATTTTTAGAAGCAGACCTTCCTTTTTATGCACTCTATGTTCTTCGACCACCTCGTTAGCTATGAGGATGGCATCAGTAATCAGTAATCTTCCTGTATTAAAGATTATTAATATTAAAATACACGTCAGAAACCATTATATGTATACTTTTATATGTAACATATATTTATTTATGTTTGTTTTTATCATTTTTTATAAAATTGTGCATGTTTTTAACTTTTTTAAGTTGAAAAATTTTTACGAAAATTCTTTCAAAAATTTTAAATTATTTGAATTAATTCTAATTTTCAAATGTTGAAGTTTGAAGCGAAGTCGAATTTTTGTTTCTTGCTTAGCAATGTAACTAGAAGACAAACATGTAATACATTATGAGTGCCTCTAGGATTGATCTCAATAAATAGGAGCCTTCCTCCCCTGACAAATAACTACCTTTTCACCCTTTCACTTTTCTTGGACTACTTGAAGGACTAGTTCCTTGAAATATATTTTCTTAGGGTTCCCTCTTAGTGACAATCCCATATATTTTAGCCACTCTCTGATATGGCCACCCATCTTTGTACATACCTTGTCACCTAATTATGGGGATTTTGGCATCTAGTAGCTGACTCTTGCACCATTTATTCTTAAGGCATCTTTGATGTCCATTTTAAAATGCTTATTGAGTGTTTGAAGTTTCCAAACGATCAATCCACCCATATATATATATGTGTGTGTGTGTGTGTGTGTATGTATGTATGTAAATAATATACACATATCCATTTTTTAAATAATAAATTAACGAATAATATTTCTTTAAATAATATTTAAAAAAGGAACAAATAATATTTAGAAATTATAAATAAATAAATAATATTTATTTAAAAAGTAAAAAAGTGATATTTTAAAAATAAATAAATAAATTATTTTAATTAAATAATTTTTACAAATAAAAAATTAAATTAAAAAGTTTCAATAATTACATATAAATTTTGTTTAAGTTTGAATAGTTTAAATTATATGTATTATAAAAAAAGTGTATTTTATAAATGATATATTATAAATAGTTTAAATAATATGTTGATGTGATTGTGAGTTCTATACAATACAGTTTAATAGATTATAAATCATTAGAAGAGATAGTCTAATATATTAGAGTTTAATGAGTTGATGATGTGACAAAAATATCAAACTCATTATATCTTTAATGTCTTTGTTACATTACCAACTCATGAAACTCTAATCTATTAGACTATCTGTTCTAATGATTTACAATCAATTAAATTGTATTGTGTTAGGCCTACAATCACATTAACCCATTATTTAAGCTATTTATAATATGTCATTTATAAAATACACATATATGTATTTTTTATATTACATATAATTTAAACTATTAACACTTAAATAAAAATTATATGCAATTATTTAATTTTTTTAAAATTTAAAATTTTTATTTGTAAAAAATATTTAGTTGAAATAATTTGTTTCTTTAATTTTAAAATATCACTTTTTATTTTTTAAAAGAAATAGTATTTATTTATTTGTTATCTTTAAATATTATTTACAGAAATATTATTTGTTGATTTATTAATTAAAATAATATTTTTTATTAATTTTAATATATCACTTTTTATTTTTTGATTTAAAAATGGAAGAAAATAGTTGTTGCAAGCTGGAATGATATTAAAAAAAGTCAAAATGCAATACGACACAGTCCCCAATTTATATAAAATTTTTTTGGGGATTGTGTCATATTGTATTTTGACTTTTTTATATTTTTGGATTGAGAGTTTAAAAAAACTCCAAACATGCAATCCACCGTATGGTGCAATAGGCACCCCTTAATGAGCTTCTATTCACCAAAAGCTCAATGAGTGTTTTGAAATAGACATTAATGATGCCCTTAGCTCTGTTAGCAGGTAGAAGCTCTAAAGAACTCATGTGGTTGTCGGTTTGCTTGTGTTTCCATTATTCATGAATATTAGCAAGTCATCTGCTAATTGGATGTGAGTTATATGTATGTGTTCCTTCACTGCTTTTTCTATGATACATGTTAAGGTATTTGCCACTAGAGTGTAGAGAAAGGGTGCAATGGATCCCTTTGTCGCAACCCACGTGACCACTTAATTTTCTGCTTAGTTGCATTAATGAAGATCAAATAGTTAACAGAGGAAGGACACGTTTGGACACATTTCCTCGTTTGTCCGCAAATCCCTTTTGTCTCATGATAAAGAGAAGGAACCCCTACTTGATGGATATCAATCTTTAGATGCAACCCCTCCTTCCTTGATGAGTGGTAATTCTCTATTGCTTTGTAAGATATCACGACTGTGTCTAAAATCTGCCTATCCTTGATGGAAAGCCATCTGGGTTTCATCAACGGTGTGTTGCAGGATTGCCCATAATCTGTTTGTCATAATTTTGGCTATAATCCTTGTGTTATTTATGCCTAATGTTCATTTTTGTAGGAGCTTGCTTTTCAAGTTTTTAGATTTTCTCCTTTCAAACCCCCCCATTTAGTTCTTAGGTTAATAATTTATTTTTTATGTTTTGAGCTGGATTTTCTTTTGTACTTATATTTACTACCATTATCATATGTTGCAAAGTTAAGGTTTCCCTTGGAGTAACCTTATAGTTATGTGCTATAAGGTTATTCCAAGAGAAACCTTAACTTTGCAACAGAGGGTTTAGAGTTCTCTTTGATCCACTTTAATTAAGATGTACATTTGATGTTCTGTTTGATCCACTGTTAATATTAAATCTTCTTATTTTTTAGATACAAGTAACGTTTTATTTTATTTTATTTTTTTATTTTTAATATCTACTTTATCAAATGTTTTGCATAATATGTCTATTTAGTTTTTGTTCGATCCACTTTTAATATTTAATGTTCTTTTTTTTTTATAAAAAAATCATAAGTAAAGCTTGGCTAATATGAGGTCATATGCTATTGCAAAATCTTGCATGCTTACTGCCATATCTTTCTTATCCCCAAATTGATATCCTTTGTGAACCATTTTTCCTTCATGCCAATTTTAGTTGTTTTAATCTGTTTACATCTTTCTTAAATTTTCTCTTAGATTGTTGGTCTAATTCTATTTGGGGTGCATATGCGCGCTAACATTGATTCTGTTGTCTTTAATTATAAATTTCATTAATATTATTCTAACACTTTTCCTAGTTAACTTAACTATGTATTATTTAAAGTTTTTGTTTACAATTATTCCTACCCCTTTTCTATTGTTTTTCCCAGTATGGTATAATTTATATCTCATCCTTTCTATCTCTCTAGATTTTCTCCTATGCATTCAGTCTCTTCTAAGCAAATTATATTTCCTTTTCTTCTAGTCGTATCTCCACTTCTTTACGTGTTAGTGTTTGCATGTTCTAGATTGTAGCCTTAGTCCTATAATTTTCATTTTGGACTAGCTTCTTTATATGCACTTGTCAAAGAACCCTTGCCTGTTATCCTTGTCTGATACAATGCTGCTTGTACCCTTTATGAAGCACTTGGGGGTAGATGCAGGCCCCTTGCCCATTTTTCAAAACGAGAATTATGCGCAACTCGTCATTTAATGGAAACATCCTATCTTTTCTTGTAATAAGATTAGGATTCATATTTGATCTAATGAAGATTTATGCTGGTTCTTAGCTACCTTACATGATCATCCTCTTTCACTCAGGTTTTTAAAATTAAGCAAATATAATTAAAATCTAACATGCAGACTTGTGAGCTTGTTAGGTGGGACACAGTTACATTTTGTTTTTATCTAATAACAATATGTGATCATTCATCATAAAAATGGCAATAAAAATGTCCAAATTATTATTTTTCGATCAGTTTTTCCTTGAAAAATGCAATTGTTTGGACAAATTCGATTTTCATAACCTTGATGCATCAAGTATGAGCATGTTGACCAGCTAGCTTTCCATAACATTGAATTATTATTATTATTTTTGTTTCCACAAGGTAGAACCAAACCAAGAGTTCCAAGGATTGGTGTGTGAAGGTGCCAATGTCCTTCCTTCAAAATTCTTAGAGGATGCATTCCGCGATGGATATGGTAAGCTTCCCTCTTTTTACCATCTACGGTTGTGTTTGGTATATGCCGAAATCTTTATATAGGAATGAGAATCAAATTCTTAATAAATTAATTTACTGGAATCCAAAGACGGGAAATTAAATCACAGTGTTTGGCTACATATAAGAGTCTTATACAACTTTCTTGAGAACATTATATTATTGTGTTTTGTTGTACATTAGTCATAATCTTTGACATTAGATAATCTTTGTAATGAAAATATTACTCCTATTAAGATTGATAAAATTTATTTTATTATTAAACATAATACAAAATAATTTTCAGAAAATAAAATATTAACAATTCCAAATTATAAAAATAGTGAAATTAGTTTTTAATTTTAAGTTATATAATTGGGTGTGATGAAAAATTATAATAAAATTAATGTTTTCTAAGAAAAAAAGTTTATTATTGGTTTATTACTAATACAAACATAGAATAAAAATGTTTTTCAAATAATAAAGTATTTTTAATAAAATAATAAACTTACTTTTTATGATAAGTGGGAAAAATTGATTTTTTTAATTAGTGGTGATGATAATAATAAAAAGATTATTTTAAAAATAATAAAATAAATATAGCATCAAAATGTAGTAGTAGTAATAGTAGTAGTAGTAGTACTACTACTACTAATAATAATAATAATAATAATAATAATAATAATAATAATAATAATAATTATTATTATTATTATTATTATTATTAGTACCATTAGAAATTCAAACTGAAGAAACAATTATTTAAATGAGAATTCAAAAATAATTTTTAAATTGGGGAGGGGCTACAAGTTTGGGAAATGGCTATGTAATGTGGGAAATATCATGCAACCACTATAAGTGGATTTTGTAATGGTTTGCTTTGTCCAGATATCTTGTCTAGTCAATTATCAATATAATATATTACTCAGTTTCTTTTCAAAAAAAAAAAAAAATCATTAAAGGAAAGGAAATAAAAATTTTACATGGTAATCACTTTATTGGGAAGGTGAAGAACACCTATCTCCATGAGAATCACACTCTTATCTTGGGTGGGTTTTTAAGTTTCCTCAGTTTCACTTTCCCACTCTTAAAAATGTGCAAAACGTGAAACAAACATGAAAATCTTCAAGATTCCTTTTTCCATTCCAAAGAGTACCTCATACCTGACACCACCCAAGCGTTACCAATTTTGATGCTAATCATTAACCAAAAAATATGCTCATGAGAAATTCTTGTTGAATTGTAATTGTGTTGTCAAGTTATACAGGAAAAGTTGTCAATATTCGACGTTTGAATGAAGTGATAAATTCCATTGATGGGTGGTACAGAGAACGTGGCCTATTTGGTTTGGTTTGTTCCTACCTCAAGCTAAAATATTAAGTCTTGCAGTTTTAATCTTAAAAATCTAGTATTGCTATCTTCTTGTTGGCTTTGTCTCCTAATTCCATATTTTGATGATGTACATTTATTTTACAGGTTTCAGATCTTGAAATTCTTTCAGGTGGGATCATTAGGTTGCAAGTTTCAGAAGCTGAGGTTAATAATATTACCATACGTTTCCTTGATAGAAAGACGTAAATTTCTCCATCTTTGAATTGCTTTAGAGAACACATCCAAAAGTGACATTGCATTTATTAAAGCTAGTTCTCTTGGCATTTGTAGTGGTGAACCAACTACTGGAAAGACAAGGCCAGAGACCATCCTTCGGCAACTCACAACAAAGAAGGGACAGGTATCATCTTTATGGTAAAGTTCTTAAGAATTTATTTTAATGAAAGTTACACATTTCTTTCTTTTCTTTCTTCCATTTGGGAGTTGTATTTGGGGTGCATGGAGAGCTTGTGTTTGGTTTTGTAATAATGGAAATGGCAACAGAAGCCAACATTCTTCATACCACAAAGCCTAGGATTGATCCTCGTATAATCTATTATGAGTGATTTATTTTCTTGGCAAGAACCAAAAATTGTATTATATAAAGAATTTGTACAAAAACAAGGACAAAAAGAGAGGGAGCTGAACAAACTACCCAAGAGAAAGACAAAATAGAAGTTCAACGCTCAACTGATCCCCCAAAGATAAGCCACAAAAGAACTTACAAGTTACAAGCACTAGAGGCTAAGCAAAAAGAACCTTTCCAAATATTCCTAACATCCCTTTATTTATTGTCAAACATATGACCAAATATCCCTAATGTGAATAAATGTAACTTCATGCAAAGAACTAAAAGGGGTTATATCTTAGTTCCTGAAAGTTTTCTCACCCATTAATGTGGAGATATCTAGTTGAAGGGATTTCCTTCCACATCCCTTATTTATAATATTATATTCCTTTTATTAAACATCTTTTTCTATTTGAAATGTTCTTTAGATGATGGAAAACACAAGCAAACATCACTCTACGCAAGAAAGAATATTCCTCATTGAACGTTAAGGATATTGGCAATAGTTTGGATAAAAATCCGAGCTTATGAATGTAATAATTATGGGGAGAGGACAAACTACGAGGTGGTAGCTTGGTGAAATGGAGTTCAGTATGTCAGCATGTTGACCAAGAGTGGTTTAGGGTGGTGATCTGATTTTGAGGAACAAAGCTTTAGCTGGAAAGTTGTTATGGAAGTTCACTAAGGAAAGAGTTGCCTTGTGGCTGAAGTGGTGTCAAGTTGTCACATGGAGGAACAAAATTTTAGGGAATGCTCGTGTGTTCCCCCACTGCCACCTACCACAACCCTCAGAAGTTTGTTTTTTCTCTCTACCAATTTTCTCAAATTTGGTGAGGCTCTAGGGTAGGATGGATTGTCTTTTCAAATTATGGGAGGATACTTGGTGTGACATTATGTTATGTATTCTTTTTGCCGACATTAGCTAGCTTTCTTCCAAGTACAACCACCTAGTTTGTGATCTCTTGGCTTGCGCAGAAACAAAGGATGTTGATAGGCCTTCCTAGTGTCTCCATCTTAGGCAGAATCCTTTTGAAAGAGAATGCCTTGAAGTCTCTTCCCTCCTTGGCATCCTTGAGGGTGTAGCCTTGACAAATATGAGGAATAGAGTGTCCTAGCCATTGGCTTCTTTTGGAGAGTTCTCTTCTAAGTCCTTCCTTCATTATCTTTGTTTCCCCTTATATTTTGCCTCCTCTTTCAACCCTCTCTTTCATTAGTTTATGTATAAAGCTTATGTTCGTGGGAAGGTCAAATTTTAGGTATGAACTTGTGCTCATGATAGATTGAATTGTGTGGATATCTTCCAAAGGTGTTTTTCCAAATGATGCACGAGTTCCTGGATAGCTTAGGGATTATTGGCGTGTTGTGGGGTTTGTGGTTGTATGTTGCATTTGGAAAGAAAGGAATGGTTGAGAGGGTGGAAATCAATTCTCTTTTTATCTCGCTTTGGGTTACAACTAGTAAGTAGCACGGGGCTTCCTTTTGGGTGAGTGGTTGAGAAAGTGGCAACAAATTCTTGAAGTTTTGATTTTGTAGCGTCTCTTTGTTTTTATGTCATAGGTGCTAGTACTATCCTATACTTTTTAACCAATACAATGTACATAAATTTTCTTATTAAAAAAAGTAACAATTCTTGCCCTCCCTCTTCCCTTAGAAAAGGATCAAGAGAAAATAGTGGAAGTTGAGGGTTGAGGAGGTGACTTTGATTGAAAAAGAGGATGGAAGTGTGGTTGACACCATGGATGGGAATGTTAGCGTGGTGGTTAAATATTTTAGTGGTTTAAATACTTCAAGCCCAAAATGTTATTTAGACATGTAAGGCCTTGATTGGAAGGTAATCTCGTATGAGGACAATGCAATCTTGGGGAGTCCATTTCAAGAGGTAGAAGTCAAACATGCAATACCTAGTTGTGATGGTAACAAGGCCCTTGGTTGGATGGATTTTGAATATCTTTTTATCGCAAATATTGCATGGTAAAGGATGATTTAGTGGTGGTCTTGAATCAGAATTTTTATATAAAGGTGATTGTGAACATTGAACATGATGAACAATGAGTCATACATATTCGTCATCCCCAAGAAAATGCACTCTTGCAATTTCAAGATTTCAGACCTATTAGAAGAGTTGTTTATCCATTGATCAACTTGATTAACTTGACTAACGAGAACCTTATGGGTTGGGTTGGGTCAAGATTTTAACTGAGTCAACTTGAACTCATCAAGAATATCAAATATTATTCTTTTAAAAGAAAGAATATCAAATATTTCTTTACCATTTTTATTAGAAGCACATATTATTATTGGATCGCATAAAATTTCATGAATGAAAACATTATTGAAAGTTATATTTATATTCTTGTATTCGATCTTGACCACATGAAGCCACCATATCTCCCATTTTGTTACCCACACTTGTCAAGTTTCTAGAGCCTCTACTTATCACAAGCACGTACAAATAGAGAGTGGCCACAAATTATTGACCTTATACCGCAACCAGAGGGAATTTGACTTTACAATAGTAGTGACCATTGACCACTTTGGATGAACTTGGAACCAAAAGGTTGCTATGCTTGCAATTAATTCAATTTGGCTTCTAGAGATCACAATATCTCCCATCCCATATCCCGTTTGTTGGTACATGTTTGGAGATCACATATCACAAGTAAAATTGAATTGTTTGGGTGGCTAGACAAACATAGAGAAAACAGTTCCTTGGATGTTTTGCAGTTGCGCATGCCTCATAGATGTCTTTCTCCTCAATGCTGTGTGCTATGTTTTGAAGATTTGGGAAAGCCCCACGCATCTTTTTGTAATTAGTCGACATTCATTTGGATGTGTTATTGGTGGCTAATGAGGTGGTGGATGATTACAAAATACATAGATAAGCAAGAGAGATATTCAAAGTAGACTTTGCTAAAGCATGCAATGCAGTGGATTGTGGATTTTTGATGTTCGTGATGTGCAAATCTGACTTTGGAGATGGATGAAATAGATTCTCAGGTGTCTAAGCTTAGTTTTACTCTTCATGGTTGTTAATGGAAGGCCAAGAGGCAAGTTTGCTTACAATTGAGGCTTTTGACAAGGGGATCTTCAGTCCTCCCTTCTGTTCACTTTAGTTGATTGACTTGGTAAGTAGATGGCATGGCACTCTAAGCTTCTTTGGTGGGCAAAAAATAAAGTGGAGGTGTCTTTATTGAGCTTGTTTGTTTAAGATTCTGATTATGCAGAAGTGATTATAAAAAGTGATTATAAGATAAGTGATTATAGGAAGTGATTGTAACTATGTTTGTTATAGATTATTAAAATTGTTTTTATCAATTATGATAGTGTTTGTTATAACTCAAAATAAATGATTTTATAATACAATTGATAGTGTTACCCTTTTATACAAAAAATAAAATATTTATTTCATCTTCATCAAAATTAGAATTTAAAAATTAAATTTGTACAAATTTTTTATTTTATCTTTTTATTACAAAATTTTTTTAATTATAAAATATAAATCTATTTTAAGATTAATATCGTACTATTTTTTATCTCATTTATTTATACAAAACAACTTCTTTGTGGCCTTGAAATAATGTGTACAAAACCCACAATCCACATCCCACGCAAGAACTTTTCTATCAACCCCAACCGTCACAAAAAAAACGACTTGAAGCGTCACATTTCATAGAAGCCAAATCCCAAACCCTAATTTTCCGGCTATGACTCGCAGAGAAGAGAACCTTATCATCTACGCTGAGATCTAAAGTAGTGATGAGCTTCGAATTTCCTTCAATGGTGGCTTTAATCGAAGCGTTCGATGATTCAACGATCTTGATTTAATCGTTGCAAGCACACACGATAAAAGACCCGTTTGAATACACTGTGAAAGGACCCCCTGTGTAGAACTGTTGTAGAGATGGCGTGCATCTGCAATTCTTCTTGAAGCTCGGAGTCGCCATTGCAAGTTGGGATAAGACTCGATTAGAGTCTCTGGTAGAATTGAAGAGTAATATGAAAATCTGTAAGTTTGTAAGTCGGGGGTGCTCTATTTGTAAAACTCAGCACGATGCCCAGAATTCGAGAGACAAAGCCTAGAAGGTGAGAGACGATGCTCAACAGAGAAATACCTTTGAATCGTAGCTTTCTTCACATTTGTGTCATTCAATTGCCAACTCGTTCACCTTATAACACTCCAAAACGAAAGAGCTGAACAAGAGAGAAGAAAAGGACAAAATAGGTATTTCGCTTCCAGATCTCAGAATCGTTCGTGAAGAATCAGCTAGGTTGTTGCTTCTCCGGATCGCAGTTTTACTGCATTTCCATCGCAATGAATTTGTTCGACAAACAACCCATTTACCGCTTTTTCGTTTGGAAACCATTACAACGCACCAAGTAATCGGTGCCAAACAAGGCCATTATAGTAAGCTAATGATGCACTCTTCTTAGAGAGGAATCGCCCTTATGCTTTGCTTTTTAAGAATTCAGTCTTGAAGATGAACATTGCTGAGAAGCAAATGACCAAATCAATATGTATTCCGGGGTAGGAGCTCAGTTGGAATCTGGTCATTGAGGTACTCGAAACTCCCACTGCAGGGAAATCCAATTAATTTATGCTTTTGGGAGCCATTTGTCATTAAAATTACAAGCAGATTTGACCCTGAAAATTGCAAGGGAGCCAAAAACCTTTTGGGGGGGGGGGTGAGGAGGGAGGGGGTTGAGTTTGTTATGAGGATGGTTCTTGATTTTACTAGATTTTCCTACTATGCAACAGAATCTTTAGGGTTGGTTCTGTACTGCTTACTACATAGCAATGGAATCCATTTTGGACTTTCATTGTAACATGGGGTTAAACTCGCACTTGCATATTTGTGAGTATGCTGTCAGCTAGCCTTTCTAGGTTTATTGTTGATTGGACTGAACATTCATTTATTGTTCATAATTGTTTGTTTTAATAACCTCATTCAGCTTCCTTCTTTGTCCTGCATTTTAGTTGAACTGGTTCCTAGAGATTATTAATTAATTAAATAATTAATAATAATAATAACATTATGATTTTCATTATTATTTGTAGTTTGAAGATAGTATAACTTAAGGTCTAATGCATTTTTTGCATTTCCTTGAAAATTCTCTACATGCAGGTTTATAGTTTGCTTCAAGGGAGGAGAGACGTTGAAACTTTGTTGGCAATGGGAATCATGGAAGATGTTAGCATTATTCCACAGCCAGCAGGAGGTAAACTGAATAACTTCATTCGAAATAGTGTGTGAGATGTGATGGTCATATTTCATATCTTGTTTCTTGCATTATTAAAATGCTATCACACGAAAGCATTCTTTTCCTTTTATTATTATATAAGTGTTTTAAGCATCCATGCTTCATGTTTGAGTTAATTGCTTTGTCTCACCTCATAGTACATGCATTGAGTCTTTAGGAAATCCTGTTTTGGTACCATATGGAACCCAGAAAGAGAAATAAACCAAGTTACCTGAGCTCTTTTACTTTTTAGCTTGGCATGCTGTGACTGACACTTTATGATATGGGATGAGAAGTAGATGTGTTTGACGCTTTAGATTTTTGAATACTATTATGTAGATCTTTTAGTGGATAGATGAGGAAGCATAAAAGAAGATAAGAATGACTAATGGGTGGAATCCACTTGAGAAAATAGAACAAAGGCCGAAGAGTGAAATGTAGAGAAAAGGATAGCAGCATAGGAATCAAAATTGTGTGATTTTCTTCGTGAATTGTACGATTTGACCCAAATCACACTTCATGCATGACGCCGAAATGAAGTTGTGCAACTTTTCTTGATTCACGTGAGTTGTCAAAGTCTATTCTTTTTTTTTTTTTTTTCTAATTTTTTCATTTCTCCCTAAAAAACTTGTCACATTACCTTTTCTTATTTATTTTTTCTTTTCAAAAAAAAAAAAAACCTACAACCTATTCTTTCTTGGTTTCTTTGATTTGTTTTTCTAATGTAACATATTCTAATCCTTCTCTTATAGCCATAAAACTAAAAAAGAAGACAAAAAAAAACATTAAAAAAGAAATGGTGCTTGTCTTTTTCTGCTTAAAACATTAAAAGCTCTTCTTTCCTTTATATATACTCAAATTGTTCACTCCTCATCACCTGAAGTTAGCTTCTTATCCCTTCTACTCTTAAAGTATACATGCAAAACAGGAGATTTATCAGAATATCAACCAGGAAGTTGTTTTCAGAGTTCTGGAGTTAAATATGAATCAGTAAATATGCATTTATGATGAGTATACTTGTTTACTTATGGTATTTGAAAAATCAGAAAAAATATTAAAATCAATGATTCGATTTATATCCTTTTTTGTTTTTGTTTTTGTTTTTTTCCAAAACAAAAAAACATGATTATATTAATGAATTCAAATTGGTGGGATGAGATATCCCTTAAAATTGTTCCTTACGTCACCACAAAATGTGGCTACCCTTTCATTATATTCTGTTACATTTCATTTCGTGCTGTATATTTTGCCAAGTAATAAAAGAAATACGAAGGACAAGATGAGAGGCATTAAGAAGACAATTGGGGCTGTAAAACAATATATTGAATTATTAATTCCCTGCAAGGATGAAGAAGGAAGCAATGCTGTTTGAGATAATAAAACAAATATGGAGATTTGGATTTGTAAAGTGGGCCACCCTTCAGATGGTGGGCTCATAAGGGGGAATGTTGGTAATGTGAGACTGCAAGATGATAGAAGTAGCTGAACAATTTCAAGTGAATTATTCATTGTCAAACAAATTAGAGGGAAGGATCAAGGAAGAGCCGGATTGGTGGTTTACGTCAGTCTATGGGCTGTGTGCAAGGGAAGAGAAGGTGTATTCTTGTGTTCTTGGGAGGAATTGGTGGCCTTATCACTCTTACGCACAAGCCCATGGTGTGTTGGAGAGAACTTCAATGGAGTAAGAAGGATGGAGCAAGACGACTAATTTGACAATGGTACAGTTCAATGATCTGATTAATGAACTATGGCTGAGGGACACATACATCATTAACTTCCTCCACACATGGACTAATGGTCGTTCTCCCCTGGCTATGGCAAGAGTGGATAAGTGCTTATTTACTGCTGAATGGGAAAGTATGGCCAAGACAACCAAGCAAACAGTGCTCCAAAGATTTACATTGGATCATCGGCCACTACTATTGGAAACAGGGGCTTGTAACTGGAGATCATCCCCATTCAAGCTACATAATCATGGATGCAAAGGCCTCTATTCAAAGAAAATGTTCAGCAATGGTGGACTTCATTACAAACAGAGGGATGGGTAGGTTTCAAATTCATGAGGAAGCTGAAAGGAATCAAGGAATATATTAAAGTGGTCGTTAGAAAACTTTGAAAAGCACAACAATGATATTACCCCATTCAAAATTCAAAAATGAACAAATTAGACTTCTAACGCATACCTGAGTCTAGGTAACATTGTGAATAAATGATTGATGAACTAATAGGCTTTCATCTCTCTGTTTCTTCATTCCTTTTTATTGGCCCTTTGTTATTTAGTTGGATGAATTTAGTACAATTAATGTTCAATAGTCAAAGAACATTAACTCATAAAGCCCAAGGAATAAAAATTCGACTTCACTTCAAACTTCGACCTTCAAAAATCAGAATTGATTCGAAGAGTTCGAGAAATTCGAGCGAAGTTTTGTAAAAATTTGTCTACTTAGATAAGTTCAAAAAATTCTACGTAAATGCAAAAATATGCATAAATTCTATTACAAATGATGAAAATAAATATATATCAATATATTTAAATATAAAAATATAAATATAATGGTTTCAAATTTGTCTTTTTAACATTAACAAGATCTAGTGTTTATTGTACATGTTAAGAATTATATATTATTAACTTGTGTATTCCACGAATTTCACGAAAATTTTCAATTTTTTCACGAATTTTGTTGAAATTTTTGAAGTTTTGTCGAATTTTTGTAATTTTTTTTTAACAACTAGACTCTGGTTCGATGCCCAAAAAATCCGAATTATTTCGTCAAGCGAAATTGGACGAATTTTCATTCCATGATAAAACCCGAGTCTATGCAACTCTATTATTGTTCAATGGTTAAAGAACAAGAAAAGGACAATATTGGTTTTGCCCCTTTGATCATGAGAATTGGTAATTACTTCGTCCTTTTGTGGTCTCTTTTTGCCATCTGTAATGTTTCTGACATTGGTTTTGGAAATAATTGACAAGGAAGAAAGAAATAAGTGACATCTAGATGTCCTCAAGGATGAATTCATATTATATTAAAAGTATAGAACAATGTTTGTTCCAATTGGCATTGCTAATTTGTTGACCATGGACTCATCAATATAATCATGAGTACTAGGGAAGGTAAATGATTAGTCTAAACCTATTTTGTTAGATATATCTTGTTAACGTTTCAAATCAGTTGGTCTAATTTAATGTTTAATAAGTTACAAGCATAGAATTCAATGGCCGATTGGGATCACTTGCCTCATGATTTAAAAATCTCACTCATGATGGAAGATGTTTATTTCTAAAGAAAAAAAACCTTCAATTAGCTAACCATGCACTCTCTATCCAAAAAATAGCGTATTTTCTCTCACAAAAGATTCAAGGAAAGAGTCTTTAGCAAATTAGCAATTATGCTCATGTGACAAGAGGTCATTTGATATCAACCAATCTTGATCAAGCATGACTCATGAGCAAAAAAATCTAAGAAATTAACTTTTGACACTTATCGTTGGTTTTGACAACAACATCTATTGATGGATTGTTTGAATAGTCAAATGTATTCATTGACAGAACTCTTGCTTTGAATCTAATATCCTAAGTTTAAGTGGTGTCAGCAAAAATATTTGGGATCACTATTAATTAGCATTTTTAGCGTCAAGATATGTTTCTACCTTGTGAGTGATCAATTCTGTGAAATGTACTTGTTATAATATTGTGAAGAACACTTACTATTGACTTCTTATTTCTTAAACAATTATATGACTTAACATATGAGTTAGTCTCATCTCTTAAGAGGAAAAAAACAGTATCACATGAGATAGATTGAAAAACACAAGATATATGCACAAGGTGCATGTAGAAATAATGCTCATCTTTGGATTCATGCAATGTACATAAAAATTATAGGCCATCCTTTCTTTTTGTTATGAAATTGTGATAATAATATATTGTAGTACAAGTAACTAAAATACATCATGAACCGAATTATTTTTATAATCCTAATTAAGATACAATGGATGTTTATGAAAGTTGTAGAGATTGATGAGGCACAAGAAACTATATCATCTGCAGTTTTTGGTTAATTTAAATAAGAAATATAAATGATATACTATTTTTTTTTTTTGTTTTCTAACAAGAAGCAATGAGCTTTATGAGAAGAGAAAAGATGGAGACCCCAAAAAGGGGGAGACTATCCCAACAAATAGGCGACCTTCAACATAAGCCCCCAATTACAATATGTTTTCTCACCCCCTCATTGTAACACCCCGCCTCCCATGCTCGGGCCCACGTCATCTAACTGTCTCTTACCTTGATATTTTTGTACAAAATAATTCATAATATCATAAATAAATAGAAACCTTGATTTATTTATTCAAAAATTTCAAGTACTTGAACATTTATTCAATACAATGGAAAATAATTTCAAAACGTAAATAAATGAATTGGGCCCATATGCACTACAATAAATTCAAATAAAAAATTTCTTAATGATCTCCCAACGGCTTGTCTACTTTAATTTCTTGAAAAGTGAAAAATAAGGGGTGAGCTATGAAACCCAGTGAATCATCTCAAATATTTAATTCATTATTTCAACAAAATAAAACATGCATAGCAACCACTTACAAGGAATTAAATGATTCAACCAATTTATTGTTTTCTGTTGTCGTTAAAGACTGAAAGGATACCGCCTAACATTCCCTCCCTAGGGAAAGAACTACTATACTGAGCTTAGACTCATTAGAGTAAGGTAGGATCAAATCCGAACCCTTTATTACGGTATTACCTCACAACCCCTGTTTGGAATGCTCACGGTGCAAATTCGACCCCGTGTTGGTACGTGGTTAAAATCTCTATTTAATCTTTTATTAATTGTAAGGGCATAACAAATAACTATTAAAAACAATTTAAACATTCCAAAGGTATAACATTACACCACAGATCAATAAGAAAGATGACTTTCAATTTCTTATGTAGAAGATCGTACAAGACGCAACTACAGAGCTTACTCTCTCAATCATGAATGATATAATAATTTAAATGCATAAATTAAAGTGACTTTTGATTTCTGTTGTAGAAGATCATACAAGACGCAACTATAGAACATACTCTCTCAGTCATGAATAATATAATAATTTAAATGCATAAATTAAAATGGCATGTAAAAAAACCAAACTAACCACACAAGTAGGCATTATTTGAATCAAAATAATAAATTAAAAGATGGAAATCATTTCACCTCGAGATCGCTTCCTAGATTCCTTTTAGATCTTTTTGTCAAGATCTGTGTAGCACTTCGTTGCTACTACTGCGCAGGCTGTTTTGGAACAACTTAAAAAAGAAAATGGACCAAAGATGCAAAGAAGGAGGCAGAGAAAAAGCAAAAAAGAGTATTATTCTTGTTCTTGCTGGGATGAATAAAATGAGGGGGAGATGGGGTTTATATAGAGTCTCTGAGGGTTAGTTTCGTAATATTTTACTTTCCTAATGTAAAAAAATTCCCTTTTTATTTGGTTGGGGTGGCTAGAGGTTTAGGGTTTGAGATTAGGGTTTTTTTTGTTTTTTTTTTGAAATTTTTCGATATTTTTTTTGTATTTTTTTGGTTTTTCATATATTTTTGTTAATTAATTTTATTTTCTTTTTTGAAATGGCGCACGGGCCAAGTGCGATTCGCACTTGCCCCGCGCGCCTCTTTCTTGCACATGGGCTTCGACCCATATGCAACTCACCTTATATATATAATTTTTTTTTTCTAAATTTTATAGATACATCTAAAGATATGTTTTTTGTATCTAATAATTTAAATAATTTTACATATATATTTTCACACCCACATATAAGTTTCAAAAATATTAAACTAAATAATATCAAAAATGTTATTTCCTTATACTAAATATTTTAATAGTGAAGACTATTATAATAATGAAGAATATTATGCATATACACATTCCAAGGATATATATATATATTTATACCCATATATTACTACCTGCCTAGTACATAAATCAATCGTAATAAATTAATATATATATACATGGGGTTATTAATGCATATAATTAATTAATTAATTACATATGTCAACATTAATCGATTCAAAATAATATGTCAAATATATATGCACCAATACCAATAAAATGTCACATGTATAGGCACCAATGTATATATACACACACACGTGTGTCTATACCAATTAATCAATTAAATTGTATACGCATATATATATATATATATATAATCAGGGTATTACACTCATCCACTCCAAAAGGGAATACCCTAAGGAAAGAGAACTATTGCTAACCTAAAAGGAGGCCACCGACATAGATTTCACTCATATTTGAGACGAGAGGCAGCTCATATTAGCAAAAATCCTAGTGTTTTCGCTCATTCCACAGACACCAGAGTACCGCTAAGCACATTACCACCCAATAAGTACGCTTCTTAGGGCTAAATTCTTCCTGGAAGGGGCAGACACTAAAAAGAATCTCTCGCTCGATCTCCTCTGGACTAATGCTAAAGATACTCTTCCATCTAGACCAAACGTAACTGAAAAACGAACACCTTAGGAATAAATGGTCTAATGATTCTCCATTTCTTTTGCACAGAGGGCGCTACAAAAGAGATAAACAATATCTTGGAAAATGACGCTGAATCATCTCCCCTGCTGGACAAGAGTGACCTTGGACGATGATAAATGCCTTATGCATCTCAACAAATGATACACAAATTTTCAGACAGTACTAGAAATACACCTTGTTGGTAATTTTCTTCATTGTGTGGGAGGAATGCAATAAAAGAATCTTGAAAGGGAAGGAGTCAACACCTGAACAAGTTTGGCAAAGATCAGTTGTCCTTTTTGCTCCTTGGATGTCTGTTTTTAAATGGGATAAAGGAATAGGTTTTGGAGAGTGAGTGAGGAATTGTGCTAACATGTTGTATGGTCTCTAAGTACCAAACGTTCTTAGTTGACTTTATGTTGAAAAACTTGTAGTTCTTGCAGTTGTACTGGGATATCTCATCCCTCTTTTTAGGAAATGATTATAGCTCTTACTTTCCCTTGAAAAAAAATGATGCATGAACCATATTCAATAAAATAGCACTGGTTCTTTTGTCATTTTAGTTTTGATTCACGCCCTTTGAAAAGAAAAAAAAAAAAGGTTTTGCTTCACAGATGAAGCACCCGATGATGGTCAACTTAATGGTGCATATGCTATCTGCTAGTTGGTTTCTTGCTTAGGTTCTGAAAGGAGAATCTACACCAGCAATCATTTACGTGTGTTTCTTTTCCTGTAGAAAATGAATCTGATGAAAATTTATTTTTCCTCAACTGATGAGCAGTGAACCTAATTTTTAATATATTTTTCCTCAATACTAACATTATGTTGTCAGTTATGAAACAATCAGAGTTGTACTACAATTGTTGTTCCATGAGCCTCTTACTGCCATTACTTTATCCATTTAACCTTGGGCACCGTCACTTGGAGTGGTGTGCCATATTCAAAGGAGCTGCCAGGCTTCCAAGTAGTGCCTGCATGCATTACATTTCTCTCCTGGCTTTGTGCTTGAGGCATCACAAGGAATCTTCTTTGGACCTGTCAAAAAGCATCAAATAACTCATGCCACCTCTTGTCATTCTTTTAATATTTGCATGTAGATTTTCCATTGCATTTCAGTTTAAATGCATGTGTGTTTCACAGGAATCTTTAAGTATTTTCTGTTTTGGGTCTTTTTCCTTGGAATTTATATCATCTCCAAATAATGCAGATACTGGAAAGGTTGATCTGTTGTTAAATGTTGTGGAACGTGTTAGCGGAGGTTTTTCTGCTGGTGGTGGTATATCTAGTGGGTAAGTGGTGCTATCAGGGGAGAACATAGTACTGAATTAACCATGACAATCATTTTGTTGTAGTTTATCCATTCTATTTTGACATCGTAGCTTTAACATATGGTGCTACTTTGATTTGCAGGATAACTAGTGGTCCTTTATCAGGTCTGGTTGGAAGGTGACACTTCATGTCTGGGATACTGTACTATTCTCCAATTTTATTTTATTTTATTATATGAAATAGATGTTTGTGTTTTGTTGAACCTAGTCTATGTAGCTGGATTTTAGTTGAGTTGAGAAGGTGTTTGTTTAGCATATTCCATGCACACATACACACCGCAGTTACGCCAAGAACCTATTATTTCATTGGAAAAACTAATGCATTTAGCTCATTTTTTATGAGTAAGCAAAGTCAGTGGTTTGCGGTCAACAAAATTTGTCTTCGTTTATATATTGAATATCTCCTAGCTAATAGCCAATGCACTGAGGTTTTCTTCAATTTGTTGATTCTACTTACATGATTTATAAGGGAGTCCACAAATCTTTGTCTTTTATTAGGTCCTGTTACTTCCAATAATGCTTTCCAAGCTGAGAGCGAATGTAGTCATATTTATCTTTTAGATATGCATCCAAGCCATTATGGTGATACCTAGGCAGGCACTTTGTGGTTGAAGTAAGAGAACTCTGGCACGGAATGAGATTTGAAGTTATGAGAACTGTTCTTTTATTGAGGCTTGGAATTAGAAATAATTATGGATAATATATATGTACCTTGAAGAAAATTGAGATAATATTGATAGATTGAAATTATTCATTTGAGTTGTAAACAACTTCAAACACACCGTGGAGTTATTGCCAAACTGCGGTTGTCAGTTTATCTGATTCTAATGGTAATAAATCTTCCTTGGATTATACTTGCTTGATTCTGCAATTAAGGTAGTGAATATCTCAGACTATCTGTTTGCACTCATGGTGTTGTAATACTGATAATGTCTCATGGCAAGGAAATGACTTCAATTGTCTAACTTGAAAGTAATTATTTGCATTGCTGTCAATCATATTTGTTGATTATAACTGCAGCTTTGCATATTCTCATCGAAATGTTCTTGGGAGAAACCAAAAGCTGAACATGTCTTGGGAAAGGGGGCAAATTGATTCAATTTTCCGTATAAATTATACTGATCCATGGATTGAAGGAGATGATAAGAGGACATCTAGGTCAATCATGGTTCAGGTAATCAATTGTACTCTGCTCTAGTGAAAAAAAAAAAAAGAAAAGAAAAAAAGGAAAAAAAAAGAGAGGGAAACATAGTCTTTTTTCTTCTCAAATCTATGTGGAATGGTGTGAACAAATTTATATAATTTATTTTCTTATTTTTCTGAATGTAGAATTCAAGAACTCCAGGAACTCTAGTGCATGGAAACCAACCTAATAGCAGTCTTACCATTGGTAGGGTCACAGCTGGTATTGAGTTCAGCCGACCTTTCAGACCAAAATGGAGTGGAACAGCTGGACTTATTTATCAGGTAGGTGAAATTTAACAACCTTCTGTGTATTTTTTCTATCTAGCCAGCTACCCAGATTAGCTAATTTTATGAAATTTACTTGGGGTCTTTCTGAGACATTATCTGTCTATTTGCTTAAAATAATTATATATCTCACAAACTTGGCCAATAATTGGAAGCGTTTCCTAAGCTTAGAGTTTTTTCTTTACGACATGCAAACAAATAAATAAATTAATGAATAAAAGTTACATAGTTATGTTTTTCCTTTCATAACTGGGAAAGGCAGTCAAGTGCCTAGCTCTAGAAGTTCTCATCGAACCTTTTACCAAGTAATGCGAACGAGTTCAACTGTGACGTGTTATTCCCATAGCCATATTCATAATGAACCATTCTCTACGATTTCATCTATGTTCTTGTGATATTTTCAGGAAAGGACCTCTATGTCATGCTTTGTAACCTTTTCAATTTCCGTTGTATAGTATCTATGTGGTCAAGTTACTTCAAACAGTGTTGTGATTTTACCGTTGCATTAATGAAGAGTTTACTCTTGCAATGGAAATATACTTCAATCTGTATTCTCCCAATTCCTTTAGTGAAAAGAAAATGTTGAGGAAAAGATTTTCTTTAAGCTTCTAAACAAAACCAAAGCATATCTATGCCAATTCATTGTCTAAGTACTCTTTGTTCTAGCAACTTGATTTGATATTTTCTGACATCTTAAATATAGGAATAAACACTAATGAAAGTTTGAAGGAATGGAAGGTATTGAAGTCTTGAATGTGAAGGTAGTGGCTATTTTGCAATGGTCAATCTAAATAAATGATTTTGAAGGATTATTTTAAATGTTTACCTTATTTATCTATATATATTTCGAAGACATTTGGAATCAAGTTGTGTAAATAAATTTTCTTACATTTTGTTTGTTGAGATATGCATGGCATAAGGAGGATGGAAAATGCAACTTCATTGTTGAATTTTATCCCTTTGAAAATGCAATTAATTTGCAAGAAGTTTTGTAATGAATTCTGAATTAGAGAAGTTTCAGGAAATCTGTGTATAGATGTGGAAATACATGCATTTATTGCAAGTTAAGCTATACTAACATAAATGGACACTTTTAATGTGGAAAAGTATACAGTGATGGCTAACAAAGTATTAATTGGGTTAATAAATTTAAAATGGGTACTTTTGGTTTTAATCCTTTTCTAAATGTTGATTTTGATTTTGTGGTGGCATGGCTTGCTTCTTGACTGTATATTTCCGCTAGTTTGACATTCCACCTTCCTGTGTTATTGGTTTACAATTTAAATCTATTGCGTTTTCCCTTTGTTTTATATAATTTGACTAAAGAATATGGCTTTGAGCATTCTTCCAATTTTATTCTTAAGTTTTTGTTCCATTTATTCATTCATACATTTTTCTATTGCTTCTTTTTTCATGAGAAATATCCAACATGATTGTGGGGTTATTATGTTTTCTTATATTGTCATGTTGATGAAGTTAAAAATAATGCGCAATATCAGTAATTTTTTATTTAATGAAATAACAAATGTTTACTTCTCTGTTGAATTTTATTGAATTTTCTCCATTCTTTTTATAAAATTTTATTAAATTCCTTATCTAATTTTTTGCATTTTCTTTCTGAAAGATTGAACTTTTTTCAAAGTTTATTGAATTTTGTTGAATTTTATTGAACTCGTCAATGAGTATATCCAATTAAGTTGATGAATCAATTTTTTTTGAATTGTGCACTAGAATGAGAATGCTCATGCTTGCTACTTAGACATTTTATAATTAAAAGAAATTGAGCTAGATTATTTGTAATTGGTAAAAGTGAACCAGTTTAAATGCCTATGAATCGTGCTATTATTACACTTAAAACATTTCATAATAAATTGTATTCGATATATTTTTAGTTTACTTGTGCATGGAATCATTTTGGCATATTCATTCACATCTCCTTGTTGCTTTAATTCTATCCACTTTATTTTAGTAAAGTTAAGTTTTCTCAGCGTGCTGGTGCCCGTGATGAGAAAGGAAATCCTATTATCAAGGATTGCTATGGCAGCCCATTGACTGCTAGGTATGCATCTCCAAATCACACACTTGCCATGTGGTTTTGTTCAGTAATATGTTGTGCTTGTGCAATGCACTAACTAAATTTGCACTTTTTTATCTTCTGTCATCTGCTTTTCCATGTATGTTTCAGTGGCAATACTCATGACGACATGCTGCTTGCCAAACTGGAGGGTGTTTATACAGATACTAGTGACTTCGGCTCATCAATGGTTACATCTCAAACAAGCTCTTTGTCTTTGAAACTTTAGACAGGGTGCTTATGATTTTCTATATAATCTGATTTCAATTGTCACTTTGCTCTTTTTTCTTGCAGTTGGTGTTGAACATGGAACAGGGTCTTCCTGTTTTGCCTGAGTGGCTATCTTTTAACAGAGTGAATGCTCGTGCGAGGAAGGGCATGGAAATTGGTCCCATTCGCCTTCTTTTTAGGTATTTTCTGGAGATCCTACACGTTTTTGCACCCATCTTTTATGTCATGTGAGAAAATAGACATAGTCATGTTCTTGCTGATCCTGTTCCCACTAATTTTCTTGTTTTTAATTTATGTAGTTTCTCTGGTGGTCACGTGGTGGGAAATTTCTCACCACATGAAGCTTTTGCGATTGGTGGAACTAACAGTATTAGAGGTTATGAAGAGGGTGCTGTGGCTTCTGGTCGATCGTATGTGGTTGGTAGTGGGGAAATTTCGTTTCCTATGGTAAATACTTGGCATCTTTTTTTGTGTTTTGCTTTACTGTGCACTTATTTAGTTCACCGCATAGCAATCAATATCTGTTGTGAAAGAGTTGTTGGTGCTGTTCAATTAGCATTTGCCTGCATCTCAAGAAAACTGTTTTTTAAATCCCTAAACAACAGGCTCATATTTTCCTAGAAAAATTTGTTTATATTCTGTAGATAAGAATTGCTGACTTCTCAGTAACAGTGTTGTTGGGGCGCTGCTTAGACACCTAGCCCCTCTCGGGTCGCCTCGGCCAGTGACTAAGGCGCTATAGAGAGGTGTTTGTAATTTTTTTTTTCCAGAGCTTGAATTTTTTTAAAATTTTAAACACTAAATTAATACAAATTAAATAATATATTGTTTATTTTAATATATTTTCTATTTCACACACATACAAACGAATGCGCGCGCAGACACAGACACACACACAAATGAGAGGGGCTAATAAAAAAATATTCTTTAAGGTTCTTTGAATAATTGTTTTAGTCCACCTTAGACCCGACTAGATTTTGCCTAGCCTCGTGTTGCTTTATAGAGGCTTATTGCCTATGTCTGTCTTTTTGCCTTTACAATGTTGCTTAGTAAAACAAATGACTTTGGATTTACCGAGTAACTAAGAGGAAGATGCAAGATGCTTTATAATGTGAAAAATGAAGTGAACACCTACCTTTTCCAAAATGTATGAATTCTTCGTTAAATTAACCTAAGCCCTCAAAGTGAAAACAAGGATCAAAATCTTTGAAACACTAGGATAATGTGGTTGGAAACATCTAATTGCTTATTTGTTCATTGTTTTTGTTTTTTTTGAGAGGAAGCAGAAACATTATTGCTCACAAAATCAATTTGTACAAACAGTTGACAAGAAAAAGAAAAGGGCAACACAATTGATAATTACAAATCCAACCCCAATTTCAGTGAAGTGAAACACTTATCCCATCCCAAACTCCTAACCAACATGGAGAAGCCAAAAAATCCATGAACTTGCCTCTAACTTAATAGATTCCCACACTTTCTTGTGCTCTTTGCAAGATTTGACACTCCCTTAATCATTCAATATTCTTTTGTTGATTTGATTAGGCCAAATGGGAGAGTTTCGCCAAAGGTCTTCGTCAAAAAATCAAATTTATCCCAAACTTCGGTCCCTTACTATTCATAATTAGTTGAATATCTCATACAAGACATGATTATAATGGTTTAAAGTTAGGTTTTTCATCTCTATGACTTGACATGTTGTGCAAGTAAGTGCTATTTTATGACTTTATGCTTAGCATATAAAGATATGTTAGCAATATATGATTAAATATGCATAATTTGCAACAGGAGAAGGAAGAAGAATTTGACAAGTGGACTTTGGTAACGAGAAGGTAAAGGAGTAAAAAAAATACCAAAACGACAAAAAAGAACTGGAAACCCTGAAACCAGTTACAAAAGAGAGAAAAGGAGAACAACTAAGGAGGTGACCGGTCAAATTAGTAAATGCCAAGTGCGGCGATCCACGAGGGGGGAATGGAACTAAGTGTTGTTTCCCACAATACAAATTCTTCTCGATATGCTTCACAAGAGATAGTAAGCAGATTATTATTCAAGAAGTCACAAAAGCTCGACACTATCAGATTGTGGTGAATAGAGAAGCGGTACACTAGATAAAGAAAAGAATAGAGAAGGCGATGATGAAGACAGAAGGAAGCAGGAGCGTTGGAGTGTTTTGGGAAGAAGGCAGCGCAATAATCATGGAGGTCCTGGCCAACAAGAACGAAAGATACATAAAATTGACAAAGATGGTGAGGGGACAACTGCAAAGTATAGTTATATCGGAGGAAACAAAAACAGAAGCATGGAGGAATATGTGGAAAGCTCTCGAACAATTGTTTAGGAAGAAGTAAAGAGACAAGTCAAGGAAGCAGAACGAGGAAAAGAGAAACAAATAGTGCTACAGGAAAGGATGTCAAAAGATGCTAAGGAAAACAAAAATAGAGGAACTTGGAGGAGAGAACTAGACGGGAAACACAAACTGAGGAGAATACATGGCATAGAAAGAAGGAGGCAAGGGACTGAAGGTAGGAACGAATGGAACGAGGAGGCGAAGAAATTTCTTATTATTCGCACATCAGATGAAACGCCATGGCGCACAGTGGAAAGATTGGTCCGTCAGATTCTAAAATGTGATATCCCTCCGAAGGTTTGATGTAGCTAGAAGCATAATATTATGTCATGAGCATGGTATGAAAATTAGCCGAAGTTCGTCGAAATTAGCCGAATTAATTAGGTAATATGGACAATCGAAGTGAAGTTTGCCTGTAATAATAAAATTACAAAATTTCATCGAAATCTTCAAAAAATGGGCGAAGTTCACTTAAAATTGAAGTTTTGAAGATTTTTGTAGGAAAAAATTGTATAAAAGCCGTGAAAAAGAGTATTTTCAATGAAACAATTCATGTGTTGCACAAAGATTCTTCAATATAATTACAGAGATTGTGTAAAAAACAAATCATTGTCTATAAATAAAAAAGATTTAAGGCGAGATATGTATAACTGGCGAGTTGTTATTCAAGAGAAAGAAGAAAAAACTGTAACTTTGAAGAAGAGGCAATAGAGAGAAGAGTGATAACAGAAAAATAAGCTAAATGCCTAAAAGAAGAGACGTTGAGAGAAGAAAGAGAAAGGAAAACCAATGTTTATGCTTGCAAGACCATTAGGGTTTGATGATAAATTTTTCTTTGTTTCTTTCTTTTCTCTAAAAATTTTAAGTTAACATGTGCGATGTGCATAAAACATTGTTAATATTAAAACACATGTTCAAAACCATTATATGTATACTTTTATATGTAAAATATATTTATTATGTTTGTTTTTGATATTTTTAATAGAAATTGTTTATATTTTAGTATTTACATTAATATTTTTTTGAATTTTTATAACTTGGTAAATTTTTACAAAATTCTATCGAATTTCTCGAACTCTTCGAATTAATTCTAATTTTCAAAGGTCGAAGTTTGGGGCGAAGTTGAATTTTCGTTCCTTGGTCATGAGAGAGAAGACATTAAAATTATAAAGAATGAGAAGTACCACACAAGGCTTGGAGGGTTCTATTTTGAAGAATGAATCGAAGACATGGCTATAATAGGAGGGCAGGTAGCTTGTAGAAACTCTTGGTTAGGAATTGAAGATATACGATTTCAGGATTGGAACATACAAACATTTGAAAAGATAGGTGAGGCTTGCAATGGTCTTCTGGACATCGTAAACATAACCAGTTCGAATGCCTCCATGGAAATGGCCTTCTTGAGGTTGCCAGGTCATGATTCGGGGTTTCTTCCAAAGAAATTTGAAATTTACGATGATAAAGGGGCTCAAGAACTTAGGTTGATGGAAATTGAAAGGAATTGGGGCTTAGAGGTGAAAGAGCTTAGATCTCAAATTCTAGAGAACTTTACTGACAAAGCTCCAAAATCGAGATACTGAGCAACGATGATGGTGACGTGCAGATCGCAGACAAAGAGGATGGACGATCAACAAGTGACAAGGTTTCTGGTTGCGAAGCAGACCTAACAGTGGTGGTAAGTCAATTGCCACTAACAGGGGAGTAGGAAGTCATGATGGATGGCAGGAACGGGATGAAGACTGAACGGACCACACAAAATGGACCAGGCCCGAGCACCTGATAATAGGAAAAGAAGAGTGGGTTAGGGTCTCTGGACAAAGAAAGGCCAAATGGGCCGATATAGAGAAGTTGAAAAAGAAGAGTTTTGGGGAGGGCCCACAGAGTTTATAGAAGACAAATAATGATAGAAGGGGGCCCGGAAGGGAAGTGGACCAAGAAAAGGAAAACCTATTGGATAAACCTAAATTAAAGGTCTATCAAAGAAGCAAGAAAGGACAAGAGCGGAAACAATTTGGGGTCCAAGCGTGGTGGGAAGCCCAGGCAGAGGATAGCGAGTCGGATGGCACCACAAACTCGGACTATAATGAAGTCATAATGCAAACCAATATGGAGAGGGTACTATAAACTCAGCAAATAGAAGCAGAAATTCTAGTAGGAGATACACGTTTGTCAAGCGAAACTGTGTGTTTGGAGGATGAAGACCGCAACTAGGTTCGTAAACACTACTATGCTTCCATTCTCTCTCACTATGCTAGTGATACAGACAGTTCTGGATCGAGGCATGTTAATGCTACAACAAAGGAAAAGAAGCACAAGCAGAGACTCAAGAGAAGACACCGTCAATGAAGAAAATAAAATTGCCAGAAGGTGAGGAACAAATGATGAGGGGGGGATAAGGAGGACAACAAAGTAAATCAAGATTCTCAAGAAAAGGAGTTTGAACGAGTGCAATATTTTTTGCTCTCAATCATCACTCAGTTGATTGTAGTGCATAGGCTTTGTTCGATTGTTTTGGGCCGTTACAATTATCATGAAGATTCTAAGCTGGAATGTTTGTAGTTGCGGTTCTCCAAACAAAAGAAGACTTATAAAGAAGACGATTACGGCGGCCAAGGTGAACTTGATTGCTATTCAGAAAGCAAAAAGAAGCAAAATGGATAGGAATCTGGTCGCAGAGTTATGGAAAAGGCGTTTTGTGGAGTGGACAACGATCCCAGCTAATGGTTCAGCAAGGGGAATCATAATCATGTGGGATATGAGAAATAGTATAGTTCAAGGAAAGTGGGAAGGATCGTATTCTGTGACGATCAAAATCAAAGGAGAGCGTGGTTCTTCACTGTGGTTTATGGCCCTTGTGATAAGTAGGGTTGGGAAGAGTGTCTTATTGAATTAGCAGCTACCTCAGTTATGATTCAAGGGCCCTGGTGTATTGGGGGAGACTTTAACATGGTTAGACACTCGGGGGAAAAGAGGCGATGCACTTGACATACTACGAACATGAGACAATTTGATGAATGGATCCACGACATGAAGTTACAAGAACCAGAATTGAAGAATATGAGCTACACTTGGAGTAATGGAAGGATAGTCCCAAAAATGTACAAGTTAAGATAGTTTTCTGTACAACGAAGAATGGGGAGCCAAATTCAAACAACAGAGAATTTGGGGTCTCCAAAGGATCACATCTGATCATTGGCATATAATTTTGGATATAGAGGAGCTGAAATGGGGACCTGCTCCATTCAAATTTGAAAATAGATGGCCGCACTAGCTGAAATTTAAAGACATGGTGAAGAAAGAATGGAGTGCTGACAGAAGCAGAGGGTGGGAAGGATATAGAATCATGATGAAACTATAGAACCTAAAAGAAATAATTCGATCACGGGATAAGGGACAAGTTGCTGAGGATAATGCTAGGAAGATAGAGCTTATGGAAGCCCTCAAGAGGATAGACAGGAAATTGAAAATAGAAGACAATTCCGATATACTCGAAGAAAGAATGAAGTTGATTGAGGAGATTCGTATGGTGGAGTGTAGATTGGAAAGACGAAGCAGCCAAAGAGGGTGATGTTAACACTAAATATTTCCACATAATTCTTTCCCTTCGGAAATCTAGGGCCATAATAAGCAAGCTGGAGGATAGAACAAGACGCCTAGTGGAGAAAGAGGATGCAATTCAGAGTATAATCACAGACCACTTTGAAGATCTTTTCAAGGAAAAATTTGATATGAAGTAGGGGGTTGAGGGATTGCAATTTCAAAAGAAGAAAGAAGATGGATGGAGAGAGAGTTTGAGGAAGAAGAAATTAGAGAAGCTGTCTTTAGCTGTGATGGAGGAAAGGCCTCGAGTCCAGATGGGTTCACAATGGCTTTCTTCCAACAAAATTGGGAAATTGTTAGCCAAGATGTAGTAGGGTGCCTAAAAGAATTTCACACGGACGCCATTGTCAACAAGAAGGTAAATGAGATGTACATATGTCTAATCAAAAGAAAAACAATTCAGTGAGAATTGAAGATTATAGGCCAATTAGTTTTACTATAAGTGTATACAAGATTATTGCAAAAACCCTTGCAAACAGATTCAAGAATGTCCTTCCTACAACTGTGAGTGAAAATCAGATGGCTTTCGTTAACAATAGACAAATAACGAATGCAATTCTGATTGTAAACGAAAAAGTTGAGGATTATAAGGTAAATGGCAAGGAGGGACTGATGCTAAAAGTGGATTTTGCTAAAGCATATGATTATGTGAGGTGAAGTTTTCTTGATTTTGTATCAAAACAAAAAGATTTTGGCGAAGAATGGAGAAAATGGATTCAAGCATACTTAAAGACAGTTAATTACTCGGTGTTTATAAATGGAAAGCCTTGAGGGAAATCAATGGCTACAGAGGGCTAAGCAAGGAGATCCCTTATCTCCTTTTCTATATACAATCACGACAGATACTCTAACTAGAATCTTGCAACAAACTGTCGGGGTAGGAAAGTTGGAAGGAACGATAGTGGGGAAAGGAAAAGTGCAGATAACACTCCTGTTATTTGCAGATGATTGTCTTATCTTCATGAAGAATAGGAATGAGGAGATCAAGGTAGTTAAATAAATTTTACAAGCCTTTAGCTTCTTGATTAGAATGAGAATAAATGGAAACAAAAGTCAGTTACTGGTAATAAACATTAAATAGGAAGAGGTGCAACGAATGGCTCAAGATTTAAATGTCTTAACTGGAAATTGGCCTATGCAATACTTGGGGCTGCCGTTAGGGAAAAATCCAAATAGCTCGGGGTTCTGGGAACACATGATTCAGATCATAAAAAGGAGAGCGGCAGGTTGGAAAAGAAGTTACCTATCAAGAGGACGTTGTCTCCTATTAGTCAAGACTATCCTAGAAGCTTTACCTACATATTTTATGTCGGTTTTTAAGAGGTCAAAAAAAGTGGTAGGGATCATTGAGAAGCATGTGAGGAACTTCTTGTGGAAAAAAGAAGCCAAGGAAAAAGGTTAAAACTTAGTAAGATGGGAATAGGTTTGCAAAGAGATCCAACAAGGAGGACTAGGGGTTGGGGGGATGATCAAACGAAACATTGCCTTGAGAGTTAAATGGTTGTGGAGAATGCATGAGAGGTCAGATGCAATGTGGGCTAAAGTGGTTAAGAGTATTCATGGATCTAAGGTGCTCGGGAAAGAGGTTGGGTTAAATGGGAGAAGCAGCCATCGATCCCCTTGGAAGGACATCTACAACATATATAGAAAATTCAAAGAAAACATAATTTGGAGAATGGGGAAGGGAATATAGTTGACTTTTGGGGCAATCTTTGGTGTAGCATAGAAGAACTTAAAAAGTAGTTCCCTAATGTATATAGATTCTCAAATAAAAAGGAGGCGCCTATTTCTGAATTTAGAACATGCAACATAGTTGATAATCAGCTTCTTTGGGGACGAAATCTTCACATGAGCAGAAACATTAGGGACGAGTACATAGCAGAAATAAGTGAGATGCTGAATATGTTGTAGAGATTCCAGCTAGAGAATAATAATGAGGGGAATAGGCCAGTGTGGAAGGGAGAAGGAAGCAAAATTTGCTCAGTCTGGTCTTTCATGACAAACCTAAATGAAAGTAATTCCAACCAACTGACAACATCGGTGGAGTTCACATGGAAGACAAAAGCGCCTATGAAAATGCGGTTTTTAGTATAGCTATTTAGTTTAAACAAGCTAAATACAACAGAAAACCTTCAAGAACATCATCCCAACCTTGTTCTTAACCCATCAATTTGCTTGTTATATAGGAATAACTTGGAAACAACTCACATTTTCGGGAATTGCAGAATGGTTCAGCAAATGTGAAGCAGATGGGTGCAAAGATATAGAGATTTTGACCCCCTGCAGAATTGAATATGTTTAGCGTCCCGGAAGGTGTGATGACAAGAAGATTACAACAATATTGGAAGCTCATGGTTTTTGTAGGTTGGTACACCATTTGGGATGAAAGGATCACAAGGCTTTTTTTTAGATAAAGTTAGATCGGAAAGTTTTTTGTGGGAAAGATCCAATATCATGTTTGCAACTTGGGTATCGAGTACAAAGTCGAGGAAAGGGTATCATTTTGGAGAATAGTTATGTAAAGGGAAACGTATTCTGCGTATTTTGTAACTTGTACGTGGTGCCTTGATATCTCATCCGACAACACAATTTTATTTTATTAATATAATAGTTTCTGTTTCTAAAAAAAAATATAAATCTTCTTTTCGTTCTTAGGATCGTTTAGCTTCTATCGTCTATCCATGACAATGAAACTGTACTTGTACCTTCTTTACTTTTATTCTTTAGGAATCTATTCTAACAAAAGTTAACATGGATTTTTTTTTAATTTTTTATTTCTAATTTGTGTTCAAACATTTGAAAACAATACTAAAGATTTTTTTTAATTCTATAAAGTATTTCTATATTTTGCCCAAGTTCAATAGATTTTTTTTAATCATAAATTGATTCAATTTTGTTTCGATGTGATGATAATAAATTTGATGCAAATTTGTAGAATTGTGTCATGTTTTCATTTGATGTGGGAAGAATTCTTTTCTCATCTTTCTCATATCAGTCCAAGTGGCACAAAAAACAGTAAAGGTGGCCTTTTTTGGTTGCTTGGTTAACACTTGTCTTGGCCAGGAAAGTAAGCACAGTACCTTCAAAGATGACGACATGGATAACTAAAAAGTTTGTTTAAATTCTATGCTTAAAACTTTCTTTTGGATTGCTTCCACTAAATTGGTTAGGGGTTCAGCTTGTATATGGCTAAAGGGCATCATTGCATTGGCTGATATTTTGTAATTATTTTTATTTCTTTTTATTTTATTTTTCTAGGAGGATATCTGGTCCTCTCCTATTTTTTCTCCTTGTTTTTCAATTTAAAAACATGTTGCTCAACAGAAGAGTACGTGCACTAGCTAGCTAAGTGTCAGTAGAAGGAAAGAAAACAAATATGGTCACTCCTTTTAGGAACATGACTCATTCATTCACTTGCTCATGAACTCATTGCTTTGCCAGAAGTGAATAGTTGCCCCCTTTCCTCTACCGAAAGATGCATAGTTAGAAGGAAGATACTAAGATCAAAGTATCGGAACCATGAGCATATGGGGGAGCTTGTGATGTGAAGGAGTTGGAAAACTTCTTTTTTTGATATTAAGCAGTACTCTCATGTAGTAAGACTCGACTCGGAAGAGGCAAAGGTCATAATGGCGACCATGTACCTCACAGGTGATGGGCCAGGACCGCTAACAACAACTAAGACTGAATGGCTAGAGGAGGGATTTGCTAAACTGGCTGAATTGATGGACAACCACTTGAAGAGCTAGCACTGTCAAGACAACTCCTTTCTTTAGCCGTTCCCTTCACTCTCCTCAACTCAGATCAGAGCACTTTGCTTACCCCCCTAAAAGAACCCGTGGACGTGAATTGGAGTAGGAAGGCAGCCCTTGTTAAGGCGGCTAGTTGTCTCTGTCTTGAAGCTGGGTTCATCCTACTTGGATGAGACAGTTTATCGTACTTTAATAATTGACCCAGAAAGAAACCTCAACTAACCAGCTTGGACTTACTATAAAAAAGAGGTTTAAGTCTTTTTCTTTTTCATTTATTTCACTTGGTCAAATCTTAGCCTGTAATCAACTGTTCTACTTGGCCACTTAATACAAAGTTTAGGTTTGTGAAACCATCCTTAACTCAATGAAGCTTTTCTGGACTGAATTTTATCTTTTGATAGTTTTCTTAACAGTATGTCTCCATGTCTTTTTGTTTTTTTTAATTAATATTTATTCTTTACTTGTTGTCTTCTCTTTTATGGCTTTCTCCCAATCACAGTTTGGGCCAGTGGATGGAGCAATTTTTGCTGATTATGGAAGTGATCTTGGGTCAGGCCCAACAGTGCCTGGTATGTATATTTATTTTGCACATAGAACATGGCCCTTGGTAATGAATAGTATAGGGCATGGACTGCAGAATGAAAAAGCAACTAAAAATTTGTATAAAATTGTTTGTGATGTTTTATGTCAGTAATTAAGTGCAGAACAGGGTTGGGATGTCGAAACATCTCTTGTTTCTTGAGCTGAAAGACCATCAAACATGTCTAATCGGTTAAACATCATATCCTGGTTGGTCTCCCCTAAAAATACCATTGCATGTCGAAGATTGTATATTTCTAGTTAGGATGAAGTCAGTAACATTTGGCATCTAAAATAATGAACTATAACTGCATTGGTACTGTTGGGGACAATCAAATACAATCAGAGAGGGGACATCTAGTGTCTTCAAATTACTAATATTTGCTATTCTTGCATGCATTAATTTCTTGTTTCCACATTATTGTTACAACCTAATTATTTTAGTGCACTTTGAATGAAGCCTAACATGCTTCCCAATTGCTCCATAAACATTCTCTTTTAGGTGATTCTTTCTGCTGACATGACATGGTGCTTGCTACTGTTAATTTTCAGGGGATCCTGCTGGTGCGAGGCTAAAACCTGGTAGTGGCTATGGATATGGATTGGGTATACGTGTAGACTCACCATTAGGGCCTTTGAGATTGGAGTATGCTTTTAATGACAAAAATGCAAGGAGATTCCATTTTGGCATTGGGCACAGGAACTAAGTGCCTAATAATCTTTTTTGTGTAAAACGTGGTCCATCTATCATTGTTTTATGGTCTATGGATACTCTCTAATCTCTTATGTTTTAGGATTTGCTAATTTTCTCTTCTTCATTTAGGTGTCTTCGTAGTCATTAACTTGGCATGTAAAACTACAAATGTAATGCCCACGCCCAATTTTGACTCAATTCATTTAGCTTGCTTGTAGAATTTAATTATAAGGCATGTTCATTTCATGGGCACAATCAGTCTTTCGCAGTCTTTCTTGTGCAGGCACACCAGATTACTATTACTAGTGGCCAACGCCAATCTCAAAAATAAAATGCAATAACAATTGCATTTTTAGGATCATTGGATACACTTTTTTCTTTGAAAGGAAAGGTCCAAGTAGCCTTCAAGATTTAGCAATTTTTAATTACATTATGCATCTAAACTGACATTAAAGAGTGTAATGACCAATATTTTTGAACATTGAGACGATAAGCTCCACATGTATTTTTATAGATCAATTAATTAATTATAAATGAGAATATATGATTTTATGGGTATTATATAAATTAATGTGCGTATTAAATGGTAATATGTAATTTTTTACAATGATGTTAATTAATAAGTGTATTATTTAAAAAATTAAAATAAATAATGAAATAATTATTTAGTGGAAGTCAAGTTGAAAAAAAAATGAAAATGATGAATGAAACATTTTATTTGTCATATGTGTGTGCGTGTGTGTGTGTACATGTATTAATGTAGGTGAATATATACTTGTATATATATGGGTGCATATAATTATAATGATATATATGTTGCATTAAATGGTTATGGGTTGGTTTTTGTGAAAATACATACATACATACATATATATATATATGAACAGTGAAGGTTGACTCTCATATCTCTTTGGTCCAACAATTTTATGAGATCTGCAAATCTTTTGGTTTGATGTTATCAGAGAAGAAAATGCAACTTTTTCTACACTTTGTGGATTTTTTAGGCATGAAGATTCAAGACGGCCAAATCTCTCTCCAGCCACATATTGCCCTAAAGCTCCTTGAGTTTCCTGACAACCTACCAGATAAGCAAACAATTCAGCAATTTCTTGGCTTAGTTAATTATATGAGTATTTTTATTAAGGATTTATCTAAGCTTACAAGTTTGTTCTATGAATTACTAAAAAAGAATCTACCTTCCTAGAATTCTGCTCACACCGCTGCTGTCAAAGAATTGAAACTCAAGGCTCAGACATTACCCAGGCTTAAAATCCTTGGAGCTGGGACTCAAATTCTCCAAACAGATGCAAGTGATGCACATTGGGGTGCTATCCTTTTAGAACAGCTGTCTGATAACCAGCGTATTATCTGTGGCTACAAAAGTGGCTCTTTTACATCTGCTGAATTACATTACCATTCTACCTTTAAGGAAATTCTGGCAGTTAAACGGGGAATTAAAAATTCCAGTTTTCCCTTGTTGGCCATCATTTCCATATCGAAATGGATATGTCAAGTTTTCCCCAGATGTTGCAGTTCAAGCAAAAGGTCCTTCCCAATCCTCAGCTATTGAGATGGGCCAACTGGTTTTCTCAGTATTCATTCACCGTTCGGCACATTCCTGGAAAGTCAAACACTCTTGCTGACTCTCTCTAGGCCAAAACTTTTGCATACAATAGACTCTAATTTCATTGGGGTCCTTGGTTCTTCTTCTTCTGCTCCTGATCCAACTGATGGAGCTTTTAATCTTAATTTGGCTACTTTTTTGGCTTCTCTCCTGGTTGACCTTCACGAACTCTTTTATTGAAAAATCCCTATTCAACCCAAGATTGATAGCTACCTCAAGATCATCACCAAAAACCATGGTATGATTTTTGGACATGTTCCCCATCCAACTTTTCCTTTTTTATTTTCATTTCGCCTTCCCTCTTATTATCATTTTCCAAAGGCTGCCTACAGTTATTTAATGATTATCCTTGAATCTTGGTGGATTGGTTTTTGTCTTGACAAAAACCGCTTAAGGGCTTATCTGTTTCAAATGAGTTTTGTTGCTTCTCAACCACCTTGTAGATATTCCAGACCTGATCCATATCAACTCAGGTTCTATAAGTTTTTGTTGAAGTTTGCTGACCATCAGCAATGGTTGGATCTATTCCAACAGTGGCCTCATCGATATCTTACTGTGATCTTTTTTGCACCTGTGGCCTCCCCAACTGATCACACTAGTGTTGATGATGATCCTCTTGGAGCATGTTCTCAACATTTTCAATTTAAAATCCTCCGCTCATATCCTCATCTCCTT